>JAULBS010096485.1:0-16656 GCA_032355785.1 Symmetromphalus regularis | reverse complement strand
TTTGTTTATGTTAAATTATGAATGTGCCTGGCTGATATTGATATTTAATGCAATAATTGTGAAGAATCAGTATTTTTGTATGTAAGAAACTGATCTTCTCTATCGGCTTTTGGACGAAAAAGCCAAACATCAAGGACGGGTTTTCCCTAAAGCTGTGTATGAATTTCGTGTTAATGAAATAGTAAATAGGTGGACAAAAGAGTTAGATTTTTTATTTGAAAAAACTTTATATTAATGACAAAGTTATGCCATTCATACAGTGTGTAAAGCTGTTTTGCGGTTCATACTTCCATTAACCTCAAACATTATCAAGTGCAATTCTTAAATTTTTAGCAACAATTAAAGTTAGTAAAGCCGACATTAAGTTAATGTTATGTTCAGCATTTTGAAAAGGCCTAGTATCAGCATGGTTGTAATGAACCTAACTTAATTAGTATTTGCTTTCACATCAAACGCTTTGAATCTGTTATCTTCAGTGATAAAAATAATAGTATTCGATTGCAGAGTTCTGCTGTTAATAGGAGTTTTATTTTGGTTATAGGCTAACTATACTATATGACGTAACACATTTAAACCCAGCCATTATGTTTGGTTGTACAGAGTGTAATATTGGATTGTCAAACAAATGGAACTGCACGCTATATGGGATTTTATTTACGCAGGTATAAATACTTTGGAAATACTGTGTGTTTAATTAGTTGTATCCGTGTGCCTCACATTCATATATTTCGAGTGTTCTTACTATAATGCAGCTGAATGACATTGTGAATTTTAGCATAAAACGTGAAGCAAAACAATTCACTTCTTTTTTGTGGGAAAGTTAAATTTTAAAATTGTTATCACTTAACAGTACTTTGAAAAATGTCCAACCTTTTATTAAAACTGAAAACAATAACAAACAGATAGTCTTGATAGGCCTGCAAATGTCGGCGTTGTTTTCTTGATTTTGGTTGTTTCTCCGAATGCCAAATTTAGAAGGGTGAAATCGAATAATAACACTTACACTGAAAACCAAAATTAGTTACATTGGACTGAAATAAGTCCAATAATGATGAAAAATATAGTTTTTGTTTATTCAGTCCATTTTTAAATTTCCAAAATCGGTTAATTTATCAAACACATGAATTGGTTTCACTGATCCGTTTATTTGATTTTGTACTTCTTTTTTTTAACTGTCCAAGTACATTTAAAAGCTAAAACTAAAAATTGTAGAATGAATTTTAGTTGATTGTGTCTTCAAATTATCAGTTAAGATACAAATTACTTTTCTTAATTATAAAACTTGACGGAATACACAAGAATAAGACATTTGCAAAAACAGCACATACAAGGCTAAGTGGCAGCAGTGGGGAAGAATGCGGGCGTCTTTTTAGTTGCCATGTGATTTGCCATGTAAGATAGAAATTTCTTTCTTTGATGGGATAACTCTATCTTACATATGTACGAATGAGAGAAAAAAAATTATTGTTTATTTAAAAAAAATGTTTTAATAGTTGTGCACTTGGCATATGTTTTTCAGCAGTTGATATTCATGACATATTTAATATTACTCTATTTTATAGCATGGAACCTGGCTCTTAAATGTGAGAATGATCCATTCTGTATGAAAGAATTCTTCACTCTGTGTTTCCAAGTAAGAAATCAGAGAACCAATTTGAAATGTGAAATGCATAGAATATGTTTACTGGAAGGAGCAGCATGTAGCAGGGATGGGGAAATGTTTGTTTTTTCTAGTCTAGTACCTAAACTGGATCCTTGTGACCAACATATATTTTGGGGCTAAATTTTGTGAGACCCATTTTGAGTAATAATTTATTGATAACATTCAGTTGTCTGAAGTTTATTTTTGTACAAGTGTTTCTGACAATTTCTCAGTCTAATGGCATGTCAGTATAATAATTGAAACCAATTTGGAATTCTATAATTCCCCAACCCTGGTATATAACTAAGTGGTAGTGGTAGTGAAATAGAACATTGAATTGATCTCTCTCAGAATCCAATTTTCATTTAAGACAATGGTCCAAAACTGGTATATAAAAGTATTTTGTTTTTGTTTAATTAATGGATTTATTAATCATCGGCTGTTGGATGTCAAACATTTGGTTCTTTTGACACATAGTCGAGTGTAAGCCTGCCTCCAATGAGGTTTGAACCATTGTCATTAGCTTGAGTCCGACGTTCTGCCACAGGACCACTGAGGCTCATGGTGTATCAAAGGATCATCCAGATAATTATGTATGAACAGGAAAGCAGTCAGGATTTCCAGAACAATTATGAAAACTGTTTTGAGAAACAATCATTTATTTTCTTAAAACCAATAAATCCATTGATAAATCTCAAGAAATTGTGCTTTTTAAATGTATGTTTCCTTTTTCAATAATTTTCATAAATATTAAAAGATTTGATTATAAAATATTTTGTGAATGTTTTGTTTTTGTTTTGCTAGCTGCTGTCATTATGTCCCTCTGACAATAGCAGTGTGAGTCGACAGCAAACTTGTACACTGATGTCAGCTGCTGCTTGTCTACAAATAGCTAGGCTGGCCACAGATGACACACATAAGGTTGGTTGGTTTAAAAGAATGTTCATATAAAAATACTAACAAACTATCATGCTTGGGAACTGTAGGCCCATTGGGGTATATACTTGCCAGTAAAGTTCACTGTATGCCTTAAGGTATTTCCTGTATGCCCCAAAGCTTTGAGTAAAAAAATATAGGTACAAATGGAAACAGTTTCTTCAGTTTTTTTGCATTGAGAGGTAAAAAATTGGCCTCCAAAATACCAAAATTCATTTTCGGGCTGGGGACTTCCCTTTCCTGGACACTTTATCGTGATAGATGAATGTTTTGGTTTATAACATTGATGACCAAGGTTAGTCATGGGTGAAAAATAGACAAGCAGTAAACGAAAAGCATTAGTTTACATTTATTCTGGAATAGGAATTGTAAGTTTGTTTGTTCAGTTTATGTCCATATTATTTATTATTATCCATGTGATTAAAAATAAACAATGATTGCACATGCAATAGTGGGCTGTAGGTCCACCATATTGTTACCTCCAAGCGCAAAGCATTCTGGGTCGAACTGTCAAGTTGGCGCGAGCATAGTAAATGCAGATGCTTGTGATTGTGCTACAGACGGTTGTTTTCATTACATTGTAGATGATTTTAAGTATATGTACAATTTCTGCACAGGTGTGTTCAAAATATACTCCTACTAAATTTAATTAAATGTTTCAAGAATCGGTACCCATCACCAATTTTACGTAACCGAAAAACAGTTACCCATGGGTTCCCATGAGTGCCAGGCATGGAACCCAAAATGTGTTTCCCATGAAATCTGAAATCCTACAGCCTGCATCTATCAGAATCTGTCTCTCAATTCCCTCCCAGCAGTGGGTTCTAAGAATCTATGTTCAACCACTCTTTAAAGCACCACAAGTCAGACCCTCGTATACTTAGAACCATCTATCAGAATCCGTTTCTCACTTCCCTCCCAGCAGTGGGTTCTAAAAGTCTATGTTCAACCACTCTTTAAAGCACCACATGGTGGACCCTTAGTATCTTTAGAGCCATCTATCAGAATTCATCTGTCATTTTCCTCCCAGCAGTAGATCTTCTGTATGTACTCTGGATCTTTGGAGTGTACTCTTAAAACCATTGATTTATAAATTCAGTGTCACCGTAACCTTTTTATTTCAAGACATAAAAGTATCAGTAAAAAAATTTTTTGTCTCAACCACAATTTAAACCAGCACCAAACAGACTCTCGAGATATTCATGACAGCCTATCAGAATCTCTTCCTGAATCGGATTACACTCCAAAGAAAGATGATAGTCTAAATCTGAAAAGCGAGGATGAATTATCCCTGGCAAATGAAAGACAAGGTGAATCTGAACCTAGACATGACAACCTAGATGAAGGTGTTCACATGGAGGAAGCTGTGCAAGATGGAGTCCATGAAGATGCCCATGAGGATTGTGAAGGTACACATGATGATACTGTACACAGGGTCCAGGACGAAGGTAGTTCAGGTAGTTCTCAAACATATCTAGAAAAGAAAAGGAAAACTGGAACTAAAAGTCGGCTGGCTAGCTACCAAGATTCCAAGTCTAAGCTTGCTAGTCCAACTGATTCAAAACAGTCAATCGAAAGGAAAGGTAGTAAAAGGGTACTGAGTCAGGATAGAGGTTCTAAAATGAACATGGCATCTTCAAAATCGAAAACAGGATCACCAGGTCGAGGACAGTCAGTTGTGACAAAGAGTGCCAATGATTATTCAAGTCAGAAAAAAAGTTCCGAGAAAATGTTAGTTTCAAAAAGAAATTCAAAATTAGATTCAACTGCACAGCGACAGAGAACAGATTCGACTTCACAACTAAAGAAAACAGACACATCTCCACCTAAACAGAAAACAGATTCGACTACACAGCGAAAGAGAAGTGATTTGACTTCACAGCGACAGAGATCTGATTCAACTGTACAGCTAAAGAAAACAGAAACATCTCCATCTAAACAGAAAACAGATTCGACTCCACCAAAACAAAAAACAGATTCAACTCCACAGCAACAGAAAAATTTGAAGGTTTATTTAGGATTCTATTATTGTTATTTTTGTTTTTTTGTTCAGAGTTCATTGTCTAAGCCTGAGGATTTTAGAATAATAATCATTCTGTTAATGAGTAAGTACAGTGCTTGAAATAACTGGTCACTTGGTCATCAGTGGTGACTACATTTTAGAGCTAGCTCTTACAAAGAATATTTTAATCACCTGTGGTTACTAACTTGACTCGCCCTGAAGGACAATTCAAGAAACTGGCCTCTAGACCTCTTTGATGTTATTTCAATCCCCGAAATGGAAACAAATATTTCCTTATTAGCCGTCTTTACAGTGAATTTTTTTATATTCAGCTAAAACAAATGCTGAGATAAGAGTGGTGTGCTTCTGATAAAATCTAGTTTTTGTAAAATGGCAGATTTTAGTTATGTGTTAAAGTTAGCCCTGAATTTTCATGAATCATTCAAGACAAAGTTTAATAGACTAGAATAATTAATTCAAGCAGTACAAAAATGGCTGCCATTATTATACTGCTTTGGATGACTATTGTAGTTTCATATTCTCTGACTAAAAAAAATGAATTAAAAACAAATTTCTATCACTTCCTAAAATCCTTTGGGCTCTATTCATATTTTGGAGTTGAAACTATTACTTTTGTTATCAGTTGTTTGTTATTTTTTATTATAATGTGTAATATAATTATATATGTTAGTTGTATGTAAATACCACTTCTTGTAAGTTGCTTGGTTGGTATACGTGTTACTGTTATATTGTACAGTTGTATTTTAAAATTATTGTTTTGTTTGCTTATGTATATACAGTCAACTCTTGTTACAGCAGTATTCATTATAATGGAATATTTGGGTACCGGCAAACTTTTACAAGGAACCAACGAGTTTCTTTGTTAATCTGATCTTTATAACTGAATATAAGAGTTCCAGCACAGGCAGTCATTTGCTGGAACACACATGTCAGCTTCAAGTATTGAGTGATCTTTATAATGGCACAGCAAACAAACTTACACAAGATGATATTGCGAACCACTTCAGCAAGTTTCCCATTTTTTGTTTGTTTCTTATTACATATTATTGAAGAATAATTGGTAGAACAAAATACATGTATGCAACCCATGGGAGATAACTCATTAGTAAATAAATTATCGATACAAAGTCTAATTTGATATAATGGCAAGACTTGTATAGAACCAACATGGCCATTATAATGAGAGTTGACTGTACTCGGCTACAAATTCAATATTCTTGAATCCTGTTGATATTTTGGAAGGTTTTGTGTTTGTAAATTAGTGATTGATGTTTGTTATTTAGTTTAAATTAATTGATGATCATTAATAAATCAATGGGGTTTTTTTTTTTTGAGGGTAGGGGTGGTAATTGTTTTTCATGCTAAATCTTATTACCTTGGAACTGTGACAGCAATTTGAAGAAAATTAGCTTGCTGCATAACATACTTATGCTTTTGTGATAGCAGTACAAAGCTGCTTCAAATTAGTTTTATGATGGCTTTAACGATGACACACCAAATTGCCAATGCAAATTTTTAGACCTGCTAAACTTTATGGAGCAGGATGTAGCTCAAACGGTAGAGTGTCCACCTGTGAAGTTGTCAGTCGTCGGATCGATCCTTCTCAGTAAACCCATTTGCAGTTTGGGCTATTTTCTATTCCAACCAGTGGTCCACAACTGGTTCATCAAAGGCTGTGGTATGTACTGTCCTGTCTGTGGGACAATGCATATAAAAGACCCCTTGCTGCTTATCAGAAAGAGTAATCTTATGTGGCGGCAGCGGGTTTCATCTAAAATATGTCAGAATGACCATATGATTGACATCCAATAGCCAATGATAAGATAAAAATCAATGTGCTTTAGAGATGTCGTTAAATAAAATAAACTTTACTTTTTGCTAAACTTTGTTGGCTGAGTACATAATGATTTTATTATTAACTTGTTTTTTTGTTTTATTTTCTTTATGAATGTAAATGTTTTTATAAACCTGTTTAATCCTACTATAATAGTAGTGAGCTTCGGTCGTCCAACTGTAGAATGTCGGAATCTTAAACTGGTGACAGTGGTTCAAAACCTATTGGAGGCTGGCTAACACATGACTAAGTGTTAAAATAACCAAATGTTTGACATCCAATAGCTGATGATTAACAAATCAATGTGCTCTAGTGGTGTCGTTAAACAAAATAAATCTTATTTTTATAGTAATAAAGGCATTTTTAAAACATCCAATAAATTTTTCTGTCACATTAGTTGAAATTACAAGAACGGTTATTTCATTTGTCCTTGTTATCAGTTACTAGTAATTGTCACTTTAATCTTAAGTTTTTGCTTTTTTATCATGAAATGGATCAATAATTGAATAATTATCCCAGCTAACAAGATATTTTGTAAATGGGTTATGCAAAATAATGCTTAAAATAAAAATTACATATCCCAGAAATGGGTTATTTCAATTTTTATAGGCCTCCTGTCATAAAATCAGTTTGAAGAGATTGAAAAAAAACTGCTCACACAGTTTCTACATATATAATATGTACCTGTACTTATGATGGCTACTGCATTGAGATTCACATATCTTAATATTCTTTTCCATGTGAAATTTAACCTTATTAAAAAGAATACACCAGTATTTTATATAAATATAGACGTTAGCTAAGGGACTGGAGTAAACTATTTTGTTGTATTTTCAGAAGGGTGATGAGAAAGGTAAAGAAAACCAGCACCCTGGAGATCAGGTGAATGAACAGGAAAAACAGGTGTGTATTCTCAAATAAAAACAGGTGTGTATTCTCAAACAAAAACAGGTGTGTATTCTCAAATGAAAACAGGTGTGTATTCCCAAATAAAAACAGGTGTGTATTCCCAAATAAAAACAGGTGTGTATTCTCAAATAAAAACAGGTGTGAATTCTCAAACTGGTGTGTATTCTCAAATAAAAACTGGTGTGTATTCTCAAATAATAACAGGTGTGTGTTCTCAAACAAAAACAGGTGTGTATTCTCAAAACTGGTGTGTATTCTCAAATAAAAACAGGTGTATATTCTCAAATAATAACAGGTGTGTTCTCAAATAATTACACAGGTGTGTATTCTCAAATAATTACACGGGTGTGTATTAGATAAAAACAGGTGTGTATTCTCAAATAATAACGTGTGTATTCTCAGATAAAAAGAGGTGTGTATTCTCAAATAATAACAGGTGTATTCTCAAATAATTACACAGATGTGTATTCTCAAATAATTACACAGATGTGTATTCTCAGATAAAAACAGGTGTGTATTCTCAAATAATAACAGGTGTGTATTCGCAAATAATTACACAGGTGTGTATTCTCAAATAATAACAGGTGTGTATTCTCAAATAATAACAGGTGTGTATTCACAAATAATTACACAGGTGTGTATTCTCAGATAAAAACAGGTGTGTATTCGCAAATAATTACACAGGTGTGTATTCTCAGATAAAAACAGGTGTGTATTCTCATATAAAAAGTGTGTATTCTCAAATAAAAACAATAAGACTCAGAATAAGTATTCTCAGTAATAATAGTATTCTCAAATAAAAATGTGTATTCTCAAATAGTAATAATAATAAAAGCAGGTGTGTATTCTCAAATAATAATAATAAAACAGGTGTGTATTATCAGATAATAATAATAGTGTGTATTCTCATATATTAGTAAAACAGGTTTGTATTCTCAATAATAATATTTATCAAGCTTTGAATTTTGGTTTTGCCGTGTCATTTAATTACAATTTCAAAAGCAAATTTGTGTAAAATTCTGGTACAGGTTAATTTTGCAGTAGCTTTTATGATGGCATTGTTGATTACTGTCCTGCATTTCAAAAACTGATTACATATTAGAAGAGA
This sequence comes from Symmetromphalus regularis, assembly GCA_032355785.1. NCBI lineage: Eukaryota > Metazoa > Mollusca > Gastropoda > Neomphalida > Neomphalidae > Symmetromphalus > Symmetromphalus regularis. The sequence goes on along the minus strand of JAULBS010096485.1, from coordinate 8,204 downwards.
TACAGTTTCAGTTAAAACAAATTCTGGTTTTCATGTTTGTCATTCTTTTCAGGGATCTCCTGCCAGAATCCCTCGACCTACTTCTGCGAAGGGATCTCGTCGGAGAAGAGAAGGTAGCTCTTGATGTCTAGTTATTCATAGTCTAATGGAAATCACATTAATTTTTCATTAAATATAGACGTAAAATTTAGTTTAGAGTACTCATTACTGTCAGCAAAGAAAATTCTTTTTTTAAACTCATAATATTTATAATACTTTATAACAATTTAATCACCTATAGTTCATTCCTATTCTAATTTTAATTTAACAACAAACATCAAAAAATCATTTTATAATGTTATATACATGTATGTAGAGACAAATATAGGGTTTTATTTTTTTTTCAAGAGTGTGTGGCATAGATAGTAATTGCTTAATTTAAGTGTGCTTTAATTTATTTTTAATGCAAGCGCAGCAATTTTGCTGATATGGTTCAACAGATTTTGTACCAGTCTAAGCGGGACAAAGCAAATGATCCATTATTTAGAATTGATAATTCATGGATGAGTTGTTCAATGGAAATATAGATAATTACACTGCTTTATACCAGACTGGACCAAAACTTTAGTTCGAGGGAAGGCTTAGATTTGACGCTGGAGTTATTTGATCCATCCATAGCTAATTTAATGGGTTACTGAACCAGAAACATTGGGACTTCACATTTGGTTCGAGCGTAGCCTTGTTGTCGACCGATCCGATGTCGAACCAATGAGATTTGACCGTATTTGAATAATGCAAAAGTAAAAAAAATCATATTATTGTATTTAATTGTGCAAATATTTTACATTTTGTCTGATATGATTAATTTCTGTGTTAAACAGAAAAACAAAAAACATTTTGAAAATCAGATTTTATTTAGTAAAATCTAGTACTATTATTTTATGGCTACATAGTTTGTAATAAAAGTAAAATCAATAATAAAATTAGATTAGTATAAAATATTATGTATTTTTTAAATGGCATAAGACTTACCTTTTTTGTTTTGTTTTTAAAGTCAGTACAAACATGTATTTTTTATTTCATTAGTTTTTTTCCACTATTTGTTGTATATTTGCTATTCAGTATCATTTGTTAGCTAATGACACGCAGTCCCATTCCTGACATTAAAATGTTTTCAACCTTTCAAGTGCTGTAACTAAATAGTTTTGTTACCGAATTGTGATAGCAATTCAAAGTAAATTAGCATTTTAATTTTTTGCTGCCACAAAGCAATTACATGGCAGTTTTTACAAAGGCATTGCTGATTGATGATTCCTGTGTTTTAGGAATAAAACTTTTTTTTAATACTGTGTAACACTGAAAATATTTAATATCATTGTTACAATATGAATGAGAATAGTTATTTAAATGATAAAATTGTCATTTTAACCATAGAATGCAAAAAAGTGACAATAATCTAATTGTTTTTCTTAGCATAATAGCAATTTAGCTTTTGTTAAATACTGTTTATTATTTGTTGCTGCATTACATTGATTGTTTTGCTATCAAGAGTTGCAGCATTAGGTCAAGATATACATTTTATTTATTACCCCCATTTTGAAGTGACAGGTGTTGTATAAAAATGTCACATGTAAGACATATTAGGAACAGAATAATGATGTAATAAATGAATGACATGCATCCTAAATAAAAATGCATATTGCTATTTTGAAATTTCAATAGCAGCAATTCTTGAATTTATAGATTTTCAAACAATTTTACATCCTTTAATGATTGGTGGTAATAAATAAAATACTAAATGAGTTCCTATGTGATACTTTTTATATGGTGAGTGTATTTTCAATTGTATGTCACTTGCGTTTTAGCTTGACTTACTATTGAGACTATGCTCCAGGGTTCCACCTAGCATCTGGAAAATGGGAGTCATCATGACTCAAAGGGTTTTATTTTGGGAGTCAAGAATTCAAAAATGGGAGTCACCTATGACATATTATTTCAATCACATAACTGAATAATTGTTTTGTTTATATTACATGCATATAATTATTATGTCCATTATCTACTATTCTATCATTATAATACATATACATGAATATCCATTGCTTTTTCTTCTCATAAATAATAGTTTTTTTTGTATTAAATTCTTCTTTGCGTCAACCATGACTCGCATCTATATTATTTAGGAGTATTTTAGCGAAATATTGCGTCAAATATACAGGACTCCTGCGTCATGTAAAACACTGTTTTCATTATAATATAAATGGCATGACATGGGATATCGTTTACTGTTCTGTTTGTTTTGATCACATTGCTTCCATTGTTTTGCTTAGAAGAGACAACTCCATTCTTTGTCAATGGGTGAATTATCTCCCTTTTAAGACTAACCTTTGCATGTTTATTTCTTTATGCCCTTATGCAGGTCATATTGAAAGTGACGAAGGTATGTTTAATTAAAGCTAATTTTGTATATATGTTTCTAACCTTTTCCTTTCATGTTGCTTTACAACAATTTGTGATTTTTATTGGAGCATTTAAATATATAAAACATAACTCTTTAATACTCATAATAACAGTTAATATGTTTATTAAAGTCATCTACCCTGGTTCCGTGATATATAATTTTGAGATTTAATATAATATTAAAATGTATTTTGAGCTCCTAACAAGAAATACACAGGTTGTGCAAAAAAATTAAGATTTTAATTTTAATGGTTAAAACGATCTGTGATATGGTAAAAAAAAAAAAAATGTGTTACAGTCACTTATAACAAGGGTCATTGAAGTCAGAAACAAATAGTAATAATAATTATTATTATTATTTAATTACCGGTAAGTGAATACTTTTATAATAAAATTACAGTAAAATGAAGAATGTTGAAAGTAAAATACATTAGACAAAAAAGAACAATGAATTAAGTAAGAAATAATAGTAAATTTTGTTTTGTAATTGTAATAAATACTACAAGAAAATTATAAATTAATAACATGAAGTATTTGATATGTAAACTTCATTATAAAGTCATACTTCCATGGAATTTAAGAGTCTTTGTGCTCTAAATATTAATTACGAATGAAACTTTCATACATTTATGATATTAGATCTCGCTTTTATATCATACAAGACGTTTTACCTGAACCATGGTATAGGAGATTCCATCTCGAGTTTATGATTTATTTGTCTGTGAGCATAATTCATTATTTCCAAAATATTGATAATATGCGAGATGTGGTGGTTATGTTAGTAGCTGAATGAAGTATTTTTATGGACAAATCAAATGTTTATATTTAAAATTAATTCTTTGTTTGGAAATCAGTTAGGTCAAGGGTCCGTTGGAGTATGCGTTTAATGTAAAGTGCACAGAAAATTATTTATAGTATCATTTTTATTTAAATAAACCTGTTTATTTATAGACGATATGTTGTTTTTTCACCTGGTAGTGCTTAATATTATTAAGATTAGAAAGTTTTCTAATTTTTTTATATAAAATATCAAAAAGGAAATTTTAATATAAATTATGAACAAAATAATAATCTAGTTTTAAATTAAATGCTTGTTACAATGAGTATCACAATTTGTTTAATATTTAATCCTCTTTGCTTATTTCCATCTGTCTAGTAGACCATTTGTAGCCTTCTGAGGTTTATTTATCATCTTTTTCTTTCTTATGTAATTTTAATTTCATTCATGTATATAATTGACATTATTAATATGGGTTTGGTAATTAAAAATATCTTTTTCTTATGTAATTTTAATTTCATTGATATATGGTATTGACAATATTAATATGGTTTGGTATGTATCTTATATGTAGAATTTATTTCATTTTTGTATATGTTTTTAATTAATGTGATTTGACTTAATATGGTTGTGGTATATACAAATAATAGTTGGTTACATAACTTTTAGGTCTGATAATATAATGTACATCTCTCTGAATTTTAATAACATTTCAAAATTTAAATAAGTGACCTTGCATTTGAAGTGGGTATTGTTTCATATTGTGAGAAACATACTGTCTATTAACTTATGAGGCTCTAAGCAAAGTTCAAAGATTGTCAACTGATACAATGATATTTTGTTCTGCCCATTTGATTATCCATTATTCCATTACCACCAGAAACAATAGGTTAACCTCTCTTATGCTTTAAGGTATCAAAGGCTATATGTCATTAAATTTGGAGCACAAAATGACTATATCAAGGTTTTCGAATTATTAAAGTTCGAATTTTCAAAATCCATTATTATAAATGTGTGTTGGAGTTTGGCTGGGACTGGAGTGAAGTTTGAGTTATCAAAGTTTCACTGTATTATAATACTAAATAGACACAGCGCAGATGCTTTCTTTAAGCTAGCTTTTTCATAAGCACATTAGACTTCAAAGAAAATACAGTTTTCATTAATAAATGAACATTGTTGGTTTCTGCACCAACAATGCAATAATATCTATCATATATCCAGAAATTATATCAAAAGTGTAATAATTTTTTTTAATGTTTAGCTTTGACCTTGGATTGGCAATATGTGTGATCAATGAAATATAAAAATACTGTAAAAATTACTTCTGAATAAGTCTCTAGTTTACATACATCTTTGGATTTTCACTGATATGAGTATTTGTTGTATCATTTAATAAAATGGGCATGTAATTCTTACCTGTATATCTTAGCTGGATTTTTAACAATCTCATTAGACATTTTCATAATGCAATAATTTGCAGGTGATAAAAGATCAGTTTGGGCTATTTTCTGTTCCAACCAGTGGTCCACAACTGGTTCATCAAAGGCCGTGTTATGTGTTGTCCTGTCTGTGGGACGGTGCATATAAAAGACCCCGTGCTGCTTATTGGAAAGACCATATGATTGATGTCCAGTAGCCGATGATAAGATAAAAATCAATGTGCTCTAGAGGCGTCGTTAAATTAAAAAAACTTTACTTTAAGAAAATATATGTTAGAATTTGCCCACCCAAAATATAATTACATGTCAGTCAGGCTTATGGACAGTTTTCTGCGTCACATTAACATATGATGGATATTCAGTATGTCCGTCACCAGTGTAGTCGAAACATCAAAACAGTTTTACAAAAAAATTAGAATACTGTAACTATAAAGTGTTCTGTTCCATTGTCATTCCCATCTTAAGAATTAGCAATGTCGGCCTGATTTCTCATTGAAAAATGAAACCTTAGAGTACATATACATGATAAGTCATTGACTGACAATTCTTTAGATGAATGAGCTTATAGTATGTGGTTAATTTTTCAGAGGATGAACTGTTTCAACATAAACCAAGTCGTGAACCTGAACATGACATGGCTGAAGAGGACCTCCCACCCCAGATTGTAGCTGCGTATGTACATTCCATGCAAACATCTTCTACCTCTTTATAGCCACTGTATCTGCTTTATACTTTACAGATAGAAAAGAAAACATAAATTTGATTATGTCATCAATCGTTTTGCTCACGTAATTTACAATAAAAAGTTTTTCAAGGTCAATCGAAAAGCTGTGTCGATCAAAAAGATGTGGTTAAAAAAAAAATTCTTTATTATCTTTTTGGGGCATTGGTAACAAAACATTTAGATAAAATTTGATTAATATTACAAAATAGTATTTAAAACTAGATGTAGTTAAATATTAACACTAAAAGTATACATCGAAAAAACACTCAAAAAGAGGATTGCATATTACTTTTAAAATCTATTTTTTATACCTTTTATCTTAAACTATGTGTGATAGGTCAGTACATGATGTTTTTTTGTTTTTGAAGCTGTGGTTTGGTTTTGTAATAAACAATGGATCTTTCAACCAATATTTTATCAATCAGTTATATATAGTCTGACAATCCTACTATCTAGTCCTATACTTTTGGGATTAACAGAAATAGATAGAAACCAATGGCCGTCTCAGCTTATTTGATGGGATGCAATTTGAAATGGATTTTGTGTATTTATTAAAAACATCTGTTGGTTTTAATTCTAATAACAGTATTACTGTTTAAGTTTAACGTATCATATATATAAGCAGACCTGATTGGATTAAATACATTTAATTACTTTTGTAAATGTTTTTAGGAGGAAAATGCAGAGACCGTCCAGTGCCCGTCCAGCTCCACCGAGACCCAGACAAGATGGAATGGAGAGTGAACCAGCTATGAGGTAAAAACGAAAACATGAGCAATTGTTTCTTTTACACTATCTGTTGGTTTGTTTGGAAAATATTTTATTCTCTGTGCCATATTTTCTTGCCCACTGTTTTGGATTATTTATGTTTTTTACCAGTTGTCGAAAAATCTGTCACTAGGGTTATATGATTCTTAAATGTCCATTCTTCACTGATTTCACAGTAGAACATCTGCTATCTTTAAATATTAAATTTTTTAATGAATATAAGTTTAATGATAAATATGTAAACAGAATAAATTGATTGATAAAATGTTGGTTGAAAGATCCATTGTTTATTACAGAACTTAATTAAGAAAACTCTGTCTAGTTTTGACAGAGGTGAGCACTATTTGTATTTTGTATGTTTGTTATTTCAGGCTGGGCACGGGAAAACCTGCTAATGTGATTGTAGATAGTGGGAAGCAGTCGGATGAAGATGATGATGATAATTTCATTGTTGAAGAATCGGCTCCACCTCCTATTGAGATGGATCAGGTAATCTTATCCTTTCCTCAATTGTAACTGGACATAGATCAGAGATAGAGTGTCTGCTTGAGGTGTGGTGGATCATCAGATCAATCCCCTTCAGAGGACCCATTGGAGCTTTTCTTGTTCAGTCCATGGTCCACAACTTGTATATGCTGTTCTCAAGGGTGACTTTTGGAGATTGATTTTAGACACTTGTTGATATTATCCCATATCCGTTGAGAAAATAATGTAGTGGGTGGGTAGACTTGACAGAAGGCTCACAACATATTACTGATGTTGGACATATAGTCCTATATATCTAATCACGTGATTTGTGCAATAAAGTGAACAAGTTATATGCTCCCTCCTTTATAGGTCTGACCTGCATGCTGTATGTAGGAAGCTACATCTAAAAAGACATGATATTTCTAATCAAAGAGAAAACTAATGAAAGCTATGGTCTCACAAAAAAATGAATGGAAAAGAGTAAATTTGAAACCTAAACATCACATAGAAATGTTCATTGTTTTTATTCATTTTCAGCCATTACCAAAACCAGATGTTGAAGATGATACAGAACACGGTAAGTTGATGAACTCTTAAAATTCAGGAAATAATTTACCTCCTAAAATATTTCTCATTAAATACAATTCCATGGGATTACTCAGGAAATCAAGAGCATTAAAAAAAAAAAAAATTGGGTCTTAGGGTGTGAATTCATGCCTGGAAATAAACAGTCAATGTCCAGTACAAATTTGTCATGATTTTGGAACATTAGACAGTCACAAATTTAATTGTCTGACATTTAAATGCATACTCCCACGGACCCTCGATCTAATTAATTTCCAAACAGAATTAATTTTAAATATAAACATTTGATTTGTCCGTAGAAATACTTCATTCAAAAACTTTCATAATCACCACTTCTTGATTATTATCAATATTTTAAAAATAATAATGAATTATGCTCATGGACAAATAAATCGAGAAAAAAAAGGATGTTTTTCCATTGAAGGTGTTACGTTTATATTTCAAGTCACATGACGGGTATTCTCCTGTTAGCCGTTATTTTAAAACTTCTGAATATTTTTATAGCTGCAAAAACATTTCTTACGAATTTATTTCACCCCATGAGGTGTTCCAATCTTGAAATTTGACATTTTTAAATGTGAAAAAAAATTGATCGACTCGACATGGAATTTCCTATACCATGGTTCAATTAAAATGTCTTGTGTGATATGAAAACTAGATCTAGTATAACAAATACATGTAAGTTTCATTCGTAATCAATATTTAGACCACAAAGTTCCTTAAATTCTCTGGTACTATGCCTTTATTCAATAATGTGTATTGTGGAATTTGAGCTAAATTAAATAATAAAAACTGTGTATTTTAAATTGTGTGACAGGAATATTTTCTTTAATTTCCAGCATAAATTGACTATTTCTAGGCCTTTGAATTGGTTCAGCTAAGGAGTAGGTATGATAACAATGTGTTAGTGGCCCCCAAGAAATTCAAAAAAATTAAATTCACAATTTGGCTTTAAAAGTCATTGTTAGAAATGTATAAAGGTTTTAATTTTTTAGTGTTACAC
>JAULBS010096474.1:0-16661 GCA_032355785.1 Symmetromphalus regularis | reverse complement strand
CATACCACGGCCTTTGTTAAACCAGTTGTGGACCACTGGTCGGTGTAAGTGGTATACACCTACCCACTGAGCCTTACAGAGCACTCGCTCTGGATTGGAGCTGATTCTGAAATTAATAATCTCATGCCTCGACAGAGATTTGATCCTAGTACCTACCAGCCTAAAATCCGGTAGCTTAACCACTTTGCCATGGCGGCCGGTACTTTGTGCTCTCATACCCTTTCTAAATATACTCAATTAAAAAAGAAAGTATGCATGTAATTAGTAGTCATTTATTTCATAAACCAGACGACATTCATGGAAGAAATTCTGAACTTAGATAACCACACTATTTAGAAGTATTATCACAGTGGTTTTAAATTATGTTGAAATGGCACATTAAAAATATTCAATATTTTAACATACATACTTTCTTTTTTGGTTGAGTATAAATAGGCTCATTCCATGTAATGTATGTAGCCCTACCTGTATTAAGCCACCACCTGTCTTAAACAGCCAACTATCTAAAACAATAACCGTTATTTTCTGATAAATCTGCTAATATAGTATGAAATAACCTGTATTTAGCAACCACCTGTCTTAAACAGTCATCTTTATTTTCTAATAAATCTGCTAATATAGTATGAAATAACCTGTATTTAGCAGCCACCTGTCTTAAACAGTCATCTTTATTTTCTAATAAATCAACTAATATAGTATGAAATAACCTGTATTTAGCAGCCACCTGTCTTTAACAGTCATCTTTATTTTCTAATAAATCAACTAATATACTACATAATAACCTGTATTAAGCAGCCACTTGTCTTAAACAGTCATCTTTATTTTCTAGTAAATCTGCTAAAGTAGTGCAAAATAACCTGTAATAAGCTGTCACCTGTCTTAAGAGTCCACATTTAGTTATTTAATTAGATGGCTGCTTAAGAGAGGTTTGGTTGTACAGTATGTAGTGTTTGGAATGGTTAAAAAGAATATATTACTATTATTAGAAAGATACCACTGCTGACAGCACGTGCTTGATAAATGTCCCTTCTTGTGATGTAATTTATAACTCGTTATGACCCACACCCGCCAGGCATATCCGTGGTGATGTCCATTTCCTGCCATTAAGTATTTCTTCACCTTGCTCAATATTGTAAAAATATCTTCACTTGTCCAATTTAGATATAGATGTAAAACCATTCCTACAAAATGTCATTTCAAGACATTTTATGATTTTGAGCATCTGTGGCCCAGTGGTAGGACTTAGGACTCTCAAGTTAAAGACTGTGGTTCAAAGCTTGTCAAAGGATGGCTTACACTGACGTTTCAAAATTACCAAATGTCTGAGATCAATGTTCTAGTGGAATAGATAAATAAAAAAATAATAAAAAAATTATTTTAAAAAAAATTAAAGAATGTACTGGGATGTCATTAAAGATACAGTCTACATGTATAAGAAAGTTTGTTTTATTTAACGACGCCTATAGAGCACATTGATTTTTATCTTATCGACTATTGGACATTAATCATATGGTCATTTTGACATATGTATTTAGAGGTAACCCACTGCAGCCACATAGGCTACTCTTTTTCGATAAGCAGCAAGGGCTCTTTTTTATGCACCGTCCCACAGACAGGACAGCACATACCACTGCCTTTGAAGAACCAGTTGTAGATCACTGGTTGGAACAGAAAATAACCCAAATGGTTCAACTGAGAAGGATCTATCTGTATAAGAAGGAAAACAATATATATAGTTAGGACTTATTTTATTTCTTGGTTTATCCAACAGATCAGATTACTTTAAACATTAATATGAAAGTAAGTTGAAAATCTAATTTTAGGCACGTGTGAAGGGGCTGTCTCAGTGGTGCAGTGGTAGAACCTCACACACTCAAGGTGATGACAGTGGTTCAAAACCTGTTGGAGGCTGACTCGCACTTGACTATGTGTCAAAATAATCAAATGTTTGACATCAAATAGCCAATGATTAATAAATCAATGTACTGTAGTAGTGTCATTAAAAAAAAACAAAGAAAACAAAAACAAATGTGTGCAAGGGAGAGTTTTAGGGTTCAGCCCTATAAAAAAGTTTTTAATTTTTTTTTTTTAAGTATGTATATTAAATTCATTTCTTTGATGGCAGATGTTATGTTATTCATCATGGAACCCCTGTAATAATTTCTAGAAATATTATTGAATTTTCAGTTGTATCTGATTTTATGTGATATATCTGTACGGACTTCATGTAATGACACATACCTGAAACAGGTGAGCCGTGGAGGTCAGTAACCTGAGTAATTAACCCAGAGAAAGTGAAAGTGTTGCATAACCCCTCCCATAACCAGCGTCAAGTTACATAAGCCAGAAAACATGACCCACTGGATATCCAAGCCAGTTACTCAACACTTACATTGTGTTACATCGTTCTACACAACACTGTGTTACATAGTTCCACACACCTGTTATCATCTAATGGGCATTAACCATTGTGCCCAGTAGATTTCTTTTTGTAAGGCAAATGAGCGATTCTATTGGGCGATTTGTTGTATGGGGTTGGCTTCATGCAATATCAAATCAGTCGTCTTAATGGCGGGTTAATGGTGGAGTTGGTTTGTTGGTCGTGTTTTGAGGATGATGTAACTTTATTTCTGTGAATGGTGTTTAATACAAGTTAGCCAATCGTTACGCAGTTGTTACAGGGTTGGTGATAGAATAAAAAAGACGAGGTTGATGACCTTGTGGCATTTTCTTCATGTTATTTTAGGTCTTTTTTTTATTACCTTATTTTTTTCTCTTGTTTAGTTGGTCAAAATAGAAATAAAATTGCCAAATACATTTTTGATTATCGATGTTTTTCTTCAAAATAGTTGTTGGTAAAAGTTGGGTGTTGGGGTGTGGGGGGAATTATCCATACATTGTCTATTAAGAAAGTAAGTAAGTAAGTAAGTAAGAAAGGAAGAAAGAAAGAAAGACATAAATTTATATGCATTAAAACATATATTATGTTAAGATTTTACAATGTGCTGTAAAACCTGTATTTAACAAACATTCACATGACATACTTAAAGTGGTTATTAGCAAGCAGTTTTTATATACATTTAAATATTGATAAAAATTGAACCATGAATTTGTTTCATATTTTCAGTTATTCAAGGTTAAATACCTTGAAATGGTTTTGGCTCCTATATGATTTAAAAAAAAAATATATGTATATGGCTTTTGATGTAACAATCGGCATGTTGAAAATTGTTGAAGCCTTTTATTCTTTGACTGCTGTTTCATATGCCTGTTAACAATTCATACTTTTCATATGCTGAAATGAGCACATTGACCTAGTAGTTGGACACTTTATTTACTTTTATGTATTTCAAAGTGATTTTATACAGTGGATATGTTAGTTGATTACATATAAACCATACCAGCTTAATTTAAACATATTTTAATGTCCTGTTCATGGGTTTATTTTGCCCAGGTTTTTTTTATGCCTGGGTTCAAGATTGACAAGAAAGCTTCCCCCCCCCCCTTCACACACCCCCCACACCCTACCACTCTCTATCCAGTTATTGGTGTATAGTTTATCACATAATTTTATGTACATGTGTTAACATTAGAAATTTAGAGTGTCCCCTTGTGAACTGATCAGTTGTTGGATTGATCATTCTCAGTAGATCCATTTGCATTTTAGGCTATTTTCCGTTCCAGCCAGTGGTCCACACCTGGTTCATCAAAAACCATGGTATGCGCAGTCCTGTCTGTGGGACAGTGCATATAAAAGACCCCTTGCAGCTTATAGGAAAGAGTAGCCTATGTGGTGGCAGCGGGTTTCATCTAAATAAATATGTCTGAATGACCATATGATTGACATCAATAGCTGATGATAATATTACAATCAGTGTGCTCTAGAGGCGTTGTTAAATAAAACAAAAACGTTACTTTTTGTGCTCTAGAGGCATCGTTAAATAAAAGTAAAACAAACTTTACTATGGTAAATATATGTGTTAACAGTTAAAATTGTCCATACGGCACATTACATTTCTTTACCATCTGCTAGTACACTGATACACACACTTCCTGTAGATCACTGCAGCTGGGGTCATTTTGGCTGACCTTGCAGGTCAAAGGTCATATTGAATAACTGCCAACTAGTGAATGGAAGTGTTATGCCACCATGCAGTATCGGAGGCCCTATATGGGATGTATAGTTGCAGCTTTGCTGTGTATAGGATAATATAACCATACGTTAAAACTAGAGACTGGGCCATACACATTAGAAATGCAATGATATGCCGGTATATTGCAATACTTGCTAAGTGCAATACATACCGCAATATGGTTTCGTTTATCGCGATATATCTACCTAATGAGTATCCATAAAAAAAAAAGCCTATAAAACCTATGACTACATGACAGTAAGTTATAAAAATAAAAGTTAAACTTAATTAAAATATATGAATCTACTGTATATATTCTTTTTTTCATCAGAAACTGGTACCGGTCTACCTGCCTGAGATATATTTAGTAATTAGTATGGTAGTATCAAAATATGACTTTATTACATCTTGGTAATTAATCAAACTGTATTGCAGTACATATTGCAATATGGGTTTGCTGTATCGCAATATATCGCAATACGGTTTAGACCGTATCGTTGCACCCCTAATACACATACTTTCACCCCACTGGAAAAATGGTTAATTGACCAGTGTGATCTCATTGAAGACGAAACCAGCATACTATAAAATATAAAAAATACTTTTCATTGTATTAAATTATACAGGTACATCATACATCATAACTCATGGCCATAGGAAGGGGGAGGGGGGACACGTCCTCCCACTTGTGAGCCTTTTTTTTTTTATACACGTTTTCCATTGTAACCAAAATCTGATATAGTTTGCACCCGATCAGTCAGTGCTTCTCCCCTCCAACTCTGTCATTCCTACTGGCCTGTAACTGCACCTTTACAAATATGTCTTATCATAATGTTTTTATATTTATCATGCAAAAGCAGAACCCAGCTTGTATAGATAATAAGTTTATTTACAACTACACAGCGAGTTAATAAAAATTATCCTTTTATATTATGTACAGTATTATGCATCTTGGAACATGGTTTTTGAGGAATAAAAACCAAAATATGTAACTTACCTCATTAATGTTGATATTTTTCGAAGTAAAACAAAAAGTCTGGATTGATGTGTCCATTGGTTCTGTATTGTTTAAATGGTTGTCAAAAGTATTGTTTTGGCATTTTGAGCCAGAGTTAATTTGACAGCCATTTTGCAGACATCGAACAAATCCATATAGAATGGGGATGTTAGGTATTGTATAATATATTTTAATGGTACGCAGTTATTATTTTATATATATATTTATCATAACTTAATATCAATGCCATATTTGCAAAGATTTATTTATTAAAGCAAAAACAAACGAGATACGAATATTACCGGAAATGACAGAGATGTTCGGAATGTGAGTTACCTCACTTTGTAATGATCTTGTCAGCCATGCATGTTGCCGTTGTCAACATGTATGTTGCCGTTGTCAAATATAATCGAGTTTTACACTATGTTGAATGGGTAATATTTTAAATTATTATTGAACAAAGTAATGAAAAAAATTGTAACATGGGACATTTTTGTTATTTCCAAAACTAGTAATTTTTCGCCTAGATTCACACGAACAAAAGTAATTGAAAAAGATATGTTACAAGTAGCATTATATTTAAATGTTTATTTTTATATATCGTATTATTTTATGTTTGTGCATTCTGTTTGTTATCCCCTAAAAAACTGGAGCAAGTTTCTTATTCAGGCAAAAATTAAGGTGGCATTTTGGACAAAAATTAACCGGCCATCTCACAAAACATGAGTCCCCTTACACCTATATGTCCCTGAAATACTATGTTATAAAGAGCTGTAACCATTCAGCCTCAAAACTCCCTATCAAGTGACATCAGGGTTCCACCTAGCAAAATGGGAGTCATCATGACTCACAGGGTTTTATTTTGGGAGCCGAGCATACAAAAATGGGAGTCAAGCATATTATTTCAATCACATAATTAACTGAATAACTGTCTTGTTTATATTAAATGCATATATCCATTATCTACTATTCTATCTTTATAATACTAATACATTTATATCCATTGTTTTTTCTTCTCATAAATAATGTTTTTGTGTATTTAAAAAAATTCAGATCAGTTGATGTTGGAAATATTTGCGTCAACTATGACGCACACATATTTTATTTAGGAGTATTTTAGCAAAATATTGCATCAAATATGTAGGATTCCTGTGTAATATGAAACCCTGTGACATGCTTTAAAAAATGTAATCGATAAAAAAAAAAAGTTGCTGCATTAGTGTGGTGGTAACGGGTTTCATATCTCCTAATAACACTAACTTCTGTTCTGGACAGACAGCACACCCATTTGCAGTTTGGGCTATTTTCTCTCAAATCACATGCTTTAAAAATAATGTAAAACATTCACCATTTATTTCTCTCAACTGATGCCACAAAGAGTTCTAACCATTTACCCTCTATGAGTCAATTGTTACGCTGTCAGGACTCAGGGGTGTTAGGTATTGGGATCAAATCCCGGTCGAGGCATGGGATTTTTAATCTCAATACCTGCTCCTTTTTATTTCCCTCTCAACTGATGCTACAAAGAGTTCTAACCATTCAGCCTCTATGGGACAGTGGTTAAGCTGTCAGACTCATGGATTTTAGGTACTGGGATTAAATCTCGGTTGAGGCATGGGATTTTTAATCTCGATACTGGCTTCAACCCAGAGTGAGTGCTCCACAAGGCTCAAAGAGAAGGTATAAACCACTTACGCTGACCAGTGGTCCACAACTGGTTTATCAAAGGCTGTGGTTTGTGCCATCTTGTCTGTGGAAAAGTGCATGTAAAAGATCCCTTGCTGCTAATAAGAAAGAGTAATGATAGTAGGTTTGATCTAAAGACAATGAGTCACAAAACAGCATATGTCTTAACACCTAATAGCCGCTGAATAAACAATGTGCTGGACTGTTGTTAAACAATCATTTCCTTTTTATTCACCCTCTATTGCTTCCTTCAACAGATGTAATGTAAAGAGTTATAAATTACAGTAATATACTCACCTTCAGTAGTGCAATTCAAATACATTCAGGGATGGAAGAAATATCATTGCTGGACTCTCCGTGTACAGTTATATTTCACGGTCAAGCAACAAAACTTGCCCACGGGCAAGCAACGAGATTTTTCGTTGTTGCTTTCCTTTTTACTTTTTTTTAGTACTTACCTAACAATAGGAAAAATGCTATGGATCATATAAATTATTGCCTGTGGGCAAGTAACAAGATTTTTCATTATTGCTTTTTTTTTTACTTTTTTTTTAGTACTTGCCTAACGCTAGGAAAAATGTTATGGATCATATAAATGCTTATGTCTTAAAATTGTTTTAACTAGTAACTGAATAACTCCTACTCAACAAAATAACAAACGATCGATAGCATTTTAATTAGTACTGGTATGCAACCATCTGTTGCATTAGAGTTGTTGCCCTTATGAAGTTACTTTTGTCTTGGCTCAGAAACACAT
Source organism: Symmetromphalus regularis (assembly GCA_032355785.1). NCBI lineage: Eukaryota > Metazoa > Mollusca > Gastropoda > Neomphalida > Neomphalidae > Symmetromphalus > Symmetromphalus regularis. The sequence continues at coordinate 9,088 of JAULBS010096474.1, read as the reverse complement.
CAGAAGTTTTTTTATAGCATCGGCATAAAATTAAAAAAATAAAGACCATGCAAATCAGAAATATTTCTTTATATATTTTATTGCACTTAAAATTTAACATTCGTCACATAAAAATTTGGGCAGGTATTGTACGGTTCAGGGCAAGTACATTTCTAGTTTTCTCTTTGACTAGTAAGTACATTTATAAAATAATTTCCTCCTCTGTATACTGTAAAGGGTTGTAAATTACTTTATTACCCCAGTAGGCACTCATAACAGGCTACAATTTTTGTTATATTCTTGTGTGAAATATCATGCATCGGTTTAACCGCACATTTCATTGTATCACTGACCATTATGACCAATGTTCTTGTATACTAAATGTGACATTGTAATTTTGTAAAAGTGCAAATGACACCATAAAAATTAGAAAAAAGTACAATGTAACATCATCCATAACGTTATAGGATAGCATTTCACTAAACTGTTGTGCAATTAGAAAGTTTAAAGAGTAGAACGATTAAAATTGTCATGGATACTAAATAGAATATCAAACTTGTTACCATTTATTATCAAATTTATGTCCCTCGTGAAATAAGTTTCCTTTGCAACTCGCTAAATCTTGTGACAGAAAAAATATTTCACTCGGGACGTAAATTTGATAATAAATGGCAACTCATTTAATATCCTCTATGTATTCACCTTCAGTAGCCTCATTCAACTGATGTGATGTAAAGGGTTGTAAAATACAGTAAAATATTCACCTTCCAGAGCCTCCTTAGTCCAGTGATGTGCTGTAAAGGGCTGTAACATGAACCAACTGTTGACTTTCTGCTAAACCAATCATCTTTGTGGATGAGTAGTTTTGTGAGGTCGCGGTGACCCAGTCAAGCTATGCCATTCAGTGCTATATGCTAGGACACTGCCTCTGTTTGGTTAACTGGTCAGTGTTTGTTTTGCTGGAAATGGGATGGACAAAAATGTATGACTGGTAGCGGAACCAGAATTCCCAAAATAATTGTTAATGTTCTGAATGTATTTTTTATATTGTTTAACCAGAATTCCCAAAATAATTGTTAATGTTCTGAATGTATTTTTTATATTGTTTAACCAGAATTCCCAAAATAGTTGTTAATGTTCTGAACTGATTTTTTTATATTTTTTAACCAGAATTCCCAAAATAATTGTTAATGTTCCGAATGTATTTTTTATGTTTAACCAGAATTCCCAAATTGTTAATATTCTGAATGTATTTTTTATATTGTTTAACCAAACTTCCCAAAATAATTGTTAATGTTCTGAATGTTTTTTTAAATAATATTTAAAGTTTGGTGAATGGGACTGATTGGTTGGTTGTGGACCATTGGTTGGAATGGAAAATAGCCCAAACTGCAAATGGATCCACTGAGAAGAATCACTCCGATGACCCTATCTATTGTGATTTACTATAATATATTATAATTATAGACAACAATTTTGTTTTTGCCCTGTATGAAACTGAAGCCTATTAGCAATAAACAATTTTACTTGTAATAAAGTCATTATTGAAGACTATATCGTACTATTAATTTATGTAACAAATTAAGCAACCAATGCAAACGTATTAAGACATACATATGCCGAACAATATTTAACATTATATTTTTTCGTGTCGAAATTGTATCGTGTACAAAGTCATCAGGGACAAAGTTGATTGTGGACGAAGTGACCTGTATTCGTATTTATTTTCCTGCTTATTATACTGTTCAAGCATGCTGTCCTATGCAAAGATACACCCAAAATCGTATTGCAGTATATTGCGATACAGCTAACCCATACTGCAATACAATTTGATTAATTACCAAGATGTAATAGTCATATTTTGATACTACCATACTAATTACTAAAAATATCTCAGGCAGTTTCTTATGAAAAAAGAATATATAGACACAGTATATTTATATGTTTTAATTAAGTTTACCTTTTATTTTTATAACTTATTGTCATTGTCGTAGGTTTTATAAGATGGATACTCATTAGGTAGATATATTGCGATGCACAAAACCATATCGCGATATGTATTGTGCTCAGCATGTATTGCAATATACCGGTATATCATTGCACCCCTACTGCGCACACAACAGCTTTCTGTGCTGTCCGTCCAGGACAGAAGTTAGTGTTAGGAGAGATGAAATCTGCTGCCACCACACTAATGCAGCTACTCGTATCGATAAACAGCAAGGGAGCGGGATTTAGCTCAAACAGTAGCGTGTCTGTCTGTGAACAGGTTGGTCGTCAGATTGATCCTTCTCGGTGGACCCATTTGCAGTTTGGGCTATTTGCCGTTCCAACCAGTGGTCCACAACTGGTTATCAAAGTCTGTGGTATGTGCTGTCCTGTCTGTGGGACGGTGCATATAAAAGATCCCTTGCTACTTATCGGAAGGAGTAGCCTATGTGGTGGTAGCGGGTTTCCTCTAAAGTCATATGTCGGAATGACCATATGCATGACGTCCAATAGCCGATGATAAGATAAAAATCAATGTTCCAGCAGTGGTCCAGAACTGGTTTATCAAAGGCTGTGGTATGTGCTGTCCTGTCTGTGGGATAGTGCATATAAAAGATCACTTGCTGCTTATAGAGAAGTATAGCCACATTAGTTTCTCCTAACACTAATCTCTCCTAGACAGACAGCACAGGAAGCTGAAGTGTGTGTCCAGGACAGCGTGCTTGAACCTTAATTGAATACAAGCACGAAAACAAATACAACTAACCAACCAAAACGCAAGTTTTCATAATTCTGTGTCTGTCAAAAAGGGATACCACTCCTGGACCATTCTAGATTCACCCATGCTGGTAACCAATGTCATGAGAATAAAAGCCGTTTGTTTTATTTAACGATGTCTCTTGAGCACATTGATTTTTATCTTATCATTAGCTATTGTACATCAAACATGTGGTCATTTTGACATAGTTATTTAGAGGAAACCCGCTGCCGTCACATCGACTACTCTTTCCAATAAGCAGCAAGGGGTCTTTTAAATGCACCATCCAACAGACAGGACAGCACATTCCATGGCCTTTGATGAACCAGTTGTGGACCACTGGTTAGAACGGAAAATAGCCCAAACTGCAAATGGGGTCCTCTGAGATGGACTGATCCAATGACCGACAAATTTACAGGTGGACACGCTATTGCTTGAGTTAAGTACTGGTCCTTGGCTGCAGAATATTCAATGCCAATTTCATAATTCTTTATCTTGCCCATTTGATCAGGGTTATCTAGCTTTTACATGGTGCTAGAAAAATCTGTCTGACCCGAGGGCTAGATAACTCTGTCCGACCCATGGGCTAGACGATGTCTACATATGCCTTTCCGGCGAACTAGGCTAATATCGGAACTACTTATTAGGAGACATAGTTCTGGATTTTTTTGGCTGTAGATATATTCAAAGATTGAAATACAAAATTTAATTAAAAATGTAAAATAATAACATATATTTATTTTAATTAATATTGAACAAATAAAAAAAAATATAAAATGAAATGCCTAGACAAAATATGATATCATTATAATTTGTAAAAGTGCAAATGACTTCAGTAAAACAAGAAAAAGTACAAAGTAACGTCATGTTGGGGAAAATACATTTTTTTTAGTTTTAAAAGTTTTGCTTTTAACAATTAAGTGGGCAAGAAAAAGAATCAATCTATTAATCTGTCCAGGCCCGTACGCAGGATTTTCTTTAGGGCGGTGAGTTTGTGAAAGCCCGAAGGGATATCCATGTTTTATTTTAGTTTTTAACCTTATTCTAGTTAATTAGCGTCAATCCAAATTTGTATTTATGGACCTCGACAGATTTAGGGATATGTGTGCACACACCCCCGCGTACGGGCCTGCTGTCTAAAAGGGATGCCACCCCTGGACCATTTTGGATTCACCCATGCTGGTGATCAGTGTCATGAAAGATGTCACATTCTTTACACTTGTAGTTATTTTGTTTATGTTCGTTGACATGGACGTTTGTAACCAATATCAGTCAGAAACCTGATTGATCTATATATCATGACCACCAACTTGTTGTTTACTAACAAATAAACATAGCAACATGGTAACTGTGGTTGGTGGTCATATCCAATTATGGTTCAAGCATGCTGTCCAGGGACCACAGATCAGCTACTGTTAAAGTAGCAAAGTAAAGTTTGTTTTATTTAACGATGCCTCTTGAGCACATACAGGTGTCGTTAAATAAAACAAACTTTACTTTGCTACAGTAACAGATCTGTGGTCCCTGGACGTTACTGTAGCAGCCATGTAATATAAGGAAAATACAGAATTTAAATATTTTTATGTCACTGACCTCCCCCCGCCACCCCCCCCACCAAAAAAAAAATTAACAACACCCCAGTATATTGGTTAATTAGGTGTCTAATATACAGATCATGACTTGTGGTCAGAGGAAACCCATACCACCACACAGGCTACTCTTTCAGATTAAAAGACACCACAACACATATCATGGTCCTTGTTAAATCAGTTGTGAACCAATAGCTGAAACAAGAAATATCCCAAACTGACTATAAAGAACATATAACACAGTTTTGTTTGCATTCACAGAGGTAAAAAATAAATATTTTAAACCAGTTGTGGACCACTAGCTGGAACAAGAAATATCCCAAATCATAGACTATAAAGAACATACAATAGTTTTGTTTGCATTCATGGAGGTAAAAAATAACCAACAAAGATGAATATTTTATTGTTTTTAATAACATTTAATTTATCAATTCAGTACAAATATAAGAATGTACAATACATATTGATATAATACATTAATTTCAATTTTTAAAATATCACATATCAATTTCAACAATTAAGTAAAGTTTGTTTTATTTAACGACGCCTCTAGATAAAATTAAATTTAACAAATCAGGCCATAGGTTACAGGCCATAGGATTTCAAATTTCATGGGAAACATTTTTTCGGTTCCGTGCTTGGGAACCAATCGGAATCTGTTTTTTGGTAATCCAAAATAATGCAGCAGTGGTGCGAAAATCATGGGAAACGAAATTTCAGTTTCGTGATTTTGACAAGATGGTACTGACACGCTACCAGTAATGATCGTTACTGTGAAATCCTATGGTTTGCTAATACAAGCCTAATTACAATATACACATCTGGAATTGTTGTATAAAAGGCAAAATAATTAAAAAAAACTATTGTTACTTCAAAAACTGAAACTTATTACATATGCAGGCCTACATTTGTACATCAACAACACTGACCCAGAGCCAGATTTAGGCATAAGCTAAACAAACTAAAACTTAGTCTCACAAAATTTTAGACTTTAAAAAAACAAACCTTTTATTATGACCTGAAGTCCTTTGTGAGACCTGCTTCCATTCTCACAATGTCAGGGATCACACAAGTGCGTAGGACCCCTGACAAATATAGTTCATAAAAAGGTGGGTTGAGATAACAATTTGTGATTGGATGCTTCACATCATGAGAAGATCACAATTCGGCTTTCAGTGCATCGGCCACCTTATCGATGTAAATAATGAAACAAGAATGGAAAAAAACAAAACGGAAATACAGCGGTTATCTAAAACCTCAGTTTCAAACGTAATACCAAAAATGCAAAATAATGACAGCTGCCTTCTTTGTAATGAATTGTTACCAAAGAAGAACAGGTGCTTTATATTTAATGATAGTTTCACTGTGAAAAATCAACTTCACGAAGTGTTTAGAAATTTTCCACAAGAACATGACAGTTGCTGATTTGACTTATAAAAGAAGTGATCTGATTGGATAATATTTTTAAGCATGATATCACCAAAAATGTTTTCGTATACCTGTAGATGGTGCAGTAAGTAGTCAGGGTTTTTATGAACTATATTTGTCAGGAGTCCACGCACTCGAGCGACCCCTGACGTTGTGAGGATGACCTGCTACAATATGTCTGCTTGAGTCTGCTTAATAATACAAAATTAATTTTCTGTAAAAAAAAAAAAAAAAAAAAAAAAAATTATAATAAAAAAATCAGGATAGTTCACAGTAATTTAAATAAAAACTTGTTTTTCTTTCTATTGGTAGATTAACTCTAAAGGACATTACCAATCGGTCAACAATGATTAAAAAGATAATCATCATTAAAAATATAATTTTTATATAATTATTGAAAATCAACAATAATTTAAAATGTACAGAGTATAATGTATAATGTGGCAGAGAAGAATGTTTAAGTGAGTTTCTCAAACCATAAATATCCAACAACAGAGCTTATAAAACTTTAAAATCTCAATTCAAGGCTTAAAATAGGGACGCAAACTGCACTGTAAAGTTTACCAAATTGTAACGGAATTTCCAATATTATATAAGTATTTTTTTTTATTAGAAGGAAATAGTTTGCCATATTAAAAAAAAAAAAAATTAAAATGCTTAAAAAAAACACACGAATAAACAATGTCACTAAAAACAAAAGATTTGCCAAGAATTTTGTTTCTAAAACTGCAATTTGCAAACATGGAAAATAAACCATGGGAATTTAAATGGAGTGGGGTAAAACAGATAAAAACTAATAATAATAAATAAAACAAGTATTTATAAAAATCAAGATTTTTTTTTTATATTACTAGAAAGTTTTTTGTAACAAACCCCCCCCCCCCCCCAAACACATTGTCATTTTGTTCTTTTATTTTAAATTTTTACCGAATATCACATAAATGTTCGTTGCCCCAACTTTCCATGCAGTTCGGATGACACAAAATTCTCTAGACTTTAATCCTTAAAAACAGACTTTAAATTTTTATAAACACAGAAACCAAACTATATTAATATCAGTGAACACATCTGCCATTGTTTGTTCCGCTGCCTGTCACACGTGAATGAAACTTGTCTGAACAATGTACAGATTCCTGTATAGCCGATGAGCACTCCCGTTCTACGCGTATTTAGCACGCTCATTGGCTAGTGCTAGTCTGCGAATATTTCCTATACACCCAGCTGCAGCTTCTTGTAGATCCTCGTCTGATGAACCAACCATTTTCATTAATGGCTGAAAAAAAAAAAAAAAAAAAAAATTTTAAAATCTAAAGGTACTACAAGATTTCTGATAGAGGATAAGATGGATAGTATATATAAAAGATCCCTTGTGTAGTGAATAGGAGTCAATCCAGCTTTAAAAATGGGTGGGGTGGGAGGCAGACAAACTACCATGTGCTTGACCCTTCAATGTTTAACAAAGTTTAAAGGCTGTTTCTTACGTTGAATTATGTCAACAATGACGTTTGCACAAAACTATGATAAAAGGCATGACTACATGCCATTTTAAATAAAATAAATTAGTTTGGTTTTTGTTATTTTTTGTTTAGTTTATTGTTGTTTTTGCTAAATGATCCTCCACTGATCGATGCTCATGGTGTGGCAGCAGTGGGTTTCGTTTCTCCTACTAACACTAACCTCTGTCCTGGACAGACCGCACACTAAACTGAGTTGTGTGCCCAGGACAGCATGCTTGAACCTTAATATATATTTAGAAGTTTCATGACAAAACTAATATATTAGGTTACTACATTTTCAAATTTATATATACTACTCAAAATGTGCTAGGAATCATACCATTTTTGTATAATAAAATTATTCTATGACCCCATGTTGAAATATATATTTACACTAAATGGGTACCCACTAGGGCCTCAATCAAATGATTGAGTGATCACCATACGCCTTTGACGTCATGATATGCACGTGCAACTTGACAACCTCTGTACTGGCTTGCTGAGACAGCATTGTCGCATGCATGTTATTGAAAGATTAGCATCAGTTTTGAGAAATTTTTTACCACATTTGAGGTCCTCAATGCCTCAACGTCAACATCGTTGGTTGACTACCGAAGAACTGGCCAGGGCCATGGGTATGCTGGAAAGTGGATATGCTGGAAGATGGGTCTTCACAGCTTAGGGTTGCCAACTTCTTTGGTGTGAGCCAAAGTGTGATAAGCAGAGCATGGAATCGCTTCCAGACTATGGCTCAGCTACCCAGCGCCATGCTGTTGGTTGACAATGAGGAACCATGCCAAGAGAGAACCGATTTCTTGTGGTGCAGGCCACACTTCATCCCTTAGTGAATGCAACTACTCTACGAAATGAGTTGAGGAATGCTGTTGGCGTTAACATCTCCACGCAAACAGTTCGTAATTGTCTTCGGCATAGTGGTCTTCGGTGTAGGAGAGCATGCATTCGCATTCCCTTGACCCGACTTCACAAACAGGCACTTCTGGACTGGGCACAAGATCACGTCAACTTTAATGATAACAATTGGGATCCGGTATTCTTCACCGATGAGTCAAGGTACTGTCTTGACTTTACAGATCGACATGCTTGAGTGTGGAGAAGACGTGGGGAGCGAATTCAACATGCCAATATCTCCGAACATGACCACTATGGTGGAGGCTCCATCATGGTGTGGGCTGGTATCAGCAGAGGTGGAAGAACAGACCTGCACATCATATTGAGAGGGATGATGACCAGCGCACGCTACAGGGATGAGATGCTGGACGTCTACATCAGACCTTACGCTGGTAAAATCGGACCCCAGTTCATCCTCATGGAAGACAACGCCTGACCTCATCATGCTAGGGTGGTTGAGGACTACCTACAGCAGGAGACCATCATCCGTATGGACTGGCCAGCACATTCACCTGATCTCAACCCTATTGAGCATGTTTGGAACATGCTACAGGTGGCGATTTCATGACCTCCTGTCCTACCAACAACTCATATGGAATTGAGAAATGCCCTTAGTGAAGAGTTGAACAATCTTGATATGGCAGCCTTCAAGAGATTCATTAGAAGCATGAGACACCATTGCCACGCTGTGATTGCATCATGCGGGTCACACACAATCTATTGACAGTTGTTGCTACTGGTAATTGAACTGTTTGGGACATTTTCATGACTTAGAATAACATTCTGAAACCTCTATTTTTGGGGGTCTGCTTCTTTGATTACAGAACGCATGTTACCTAATGTTCAAATTTGTTATACAGCAATGAAAAAGTAAAGTTTGTTTTATTTAACGACGCCTCTAGAGCACATTGATTTTTAATCTTATCATCGGCTATTGGACGTCA
>JAULBS010096463.1:0-16662 GCA_032355785.1 Symmetromphalus regularis | reverse complement strand
GGTTGAAAACTGTCAAAAGTACGTCAAATTTTAGTTAGCGGACAGCCGATAACGTCACTTTGGAGTACCTAATATTAGTTTCACACATCTTTCAATTTGCCATATAAAAATTGTGACATAAAGTCACATGAATACTGGTACAAAACAATTTTAAAATGTCTGGTGATGGTCAAAGTGCAGCATAAGAGAAAAGTTTGTATGATATCATAAGAGAGATTATTATTATTACACTTTGCATTTAATTTCTCGACACTCATTGTCATATATTTTTGAAAGATGACCTGATTACATTTTTAAGGTCAAGATCAGTTGTAGTTTTTAACAATATTTTCACAGTGGGAGCATGTAGTCTTGGAGTAGACTCAATTTGTATGTTGGTTTTGGTTTTTTAAAATAATTTTGGGGCCTGTGATTGTGACAATGTGCATTTTAATAATGCATTGATTTCAATCTTTGTTACTATTTATTAATAAAGTTGATTATTTGAATGAAATTCATGCACAGATTTCAAACATACTTGGCTTCCATAGGTGGCTCAGTATTAGATTATATGTAGCATTGGTACTTTTTATTATTTCACTAAGTAGATGGTTATCTGTGTGTATGAATGATAAACAATTTAAAGGTGATATTAACAAAATATTAACCATTGCATCGACTATAATTAATGTTTTGCAGTTTGCAGAATTTGTTACGCTGTTCTGAATTTTGAACTTTTTCAATTTTGCATGATGTTTATAATAAGAAATTTCACATTATTTTTTATCTACAACATATTTTGAATAACTAGATGTTGGGTATTTTGTACTTTTGTCTGTTTTTATATTGTTAGCGAATTAAGCAGTGAGACAAATGATATGCTTCCATATTAACAGTAGGAAGGGTATTGATGCACATATTTGATAATTGTGAGAGCTACTTCAGATTGTTTTTATTTATTATTCTTAGTTGGAGTTTTTCCTTGCTTATGTTGTTGACTTAGTTGACTATGCTTAACATTGCCTTTATCCACAGATCTGTGATCATTTTCTGATAACATGCTAGCTCATTAACAAAAAAAAACACAAACAAAAACACTTTTGTACAATTATATTTTTCCACACTGAAACAATTGCGGGTTAAATAACATTAACTGTGATCATTATAGTGATGCTTTCTCAAAAAATCAGAAATGAAATATTGCCATTATGGCATGTACACCAGCTTTGCTGTTTGTTCATGTTTCAGCATAGGAACTTACTTGTTTGTTGAGTCCAGTTGGACAGTGGTTCTAATCATATTGTAAAAAAAACAATGTGCACACTACTGTAAACGTTTCCTTTTTATTCATCATTAGCTTCACTGATTTTTGTTTGTTACAATTTTGCTATTTTTGAAGTACATTTTATATTTCTCCTTTTTTATATTATCATTGTTAATGTAGAAAGAGTCATATTTTTTATTAACTTTATTTTTAAGTTGTTGTATAAATGGTAAAACTAGCAAAACAAAATTCTTTATTCTTAACTTTGGAACCATACTAAACATGTACAGGTTACATTTGTTATGAATTTGTTTTATAATTCAATGATTTTTTCAGTTGATTTGAATGAAATTGTCAGCCAGATCAAATAACATTTATGTTCAAGAAAATCTCTTTGTCTCAAACTCTGAATTAAAATGGTTTGATCCACTCAGTTGCACATCCTATTCTAATGAAAGTACAAGTGAACAAATCTGATAAGAACCAATTTTTGCAATGTTCTAACAGCTTAATATATACATTTGAAGCTAACAATAAGAGAAAAATGACAACTGATTTTAAAAAAATGGATGTAACCAACAGAAATTGTCATCCTTATCAATTATTGCCTGTTAACATTTGACATTAATGGCTTGAATAAAATAGTAAATGTATTCTTAATAATAATGGAATCTATTAAATAACTTGACGACATGACAAATAAATTTGAAGGTTTATATATTCAAGCCATGAACAGGCTTAATCAAATGGTTAAACTATTTAGAAAATTCAGCACAAGTTCAAGCCATTTAGATTTTTTTTGTACAATAAATGTGATTAAAGTAAAATGTTTTATAAGTCTTAATAATAATGATAATATAATGTATATTTATCAGATCAAAACTGAAACATGTTTTACTATGGTTCCGTAAAGCAAGAATTTTCTTTTGTTGTTTTATTTTTCTACCAACTGGTATTCACAAAACTCTGAAACACAAAGTGTCTTATTTGTTATCCGTTTACATTGATACTCAGTTTAATATATTTATTATGTTTTGTATTTAAATTAGCAGAGTGTATCCGTTACATGTTGTTTCAGTTTTCTGTGAATCTCTCTCTGTCACTAGCACATAGCATGAAAATGGTTTTTGCTTTCAGTGACAGACTGAGGGACTGGTGGAAATCAAATTTATTACAACAGTGATATAATTCAAAATTATTTACTCATGTTTCACTTGTAGATATGTATTTATCCTGTATTTATTTTTCTGTGGCCAGTTATATTTTTCTGCATGTGAATTTTATATTTAATTAGAGTAAAAGGCCATCAGATGATATTTTTCAAGTGCAAATACAAATGCTAGTCAATAACATGTGGCTAATTGTTGTCACACCATTATTATTATTATTATTATTTATATATTTTTTGTTCTTGTTTGAATAAAAGAAAAATTCTGAGAACTGAGTAAAATGGTGCTGCAGTTTGTGTGTTCTAAGAACATAGACAAACTGAAAGTACCATTATTTATTTATTTACAGATGTTACAGAAAGTGTAAATCCCAGTGCTTGCCACTTTATCCCTGTCTCTCTTTCTAGTGAAACCCAGTGCTTGTTAACATAAACTTGTTGTTACACATTGTCTATTTAAGGTTATGTAACAGTTAAAATTAAATAAATTTCAACTAATTTATTCTAAGGTAAGGACATTTAAATTTTAATAATTATGTGCATCTTGGTAAGCATAATCATATACTTTTTCTTTAATCATAAAGAGGATTATAAAATTAGAATTATTTAAGCAAGAACATTCAGGTTTGCTATGTCTACAGATGTTCTCTAAATATATATGTGTGTATATATACTGAAAGTCAAAAGAAAGTATACCAGATGACAATACAAGACCATAATTTGAAAAACATGTTACTGTAATGTCAAAATCATCTCACTAAAGACTAATAAACCTTCATTTTGAGCAAAAGAGTTCTTTTTATAATATTAAAATTGTTTTTAAAGGTAAGAGTTAACACAAAAAATGTTTAAAACAATAAATGGCTCCTGTTTCACATAAATAAAAACTTCCTGAAGGGGATGAAATAAATGATGCATAACAGAATTTAAAAATAGACTTTTAAAGACAGCTTTGTTTTTTTATTGTCAAAATTCACCTAGTCTACTTTATTTTGACATTCAGTTTATGTGTATGTATGTTTACAAATAAACACAAAACACATCTTTAGTTAGGATTCTATTTTCAAGTTGCCTGTTAAAGTCACTGTTTCCATATTTATTCTGTTGGTGTTGGGATTAAGCAGAAACTTACACGTGCAATATTTCAGGAAATGTTCTATTTTGGTTATTATGTCTTTGTATTGATATTGCTTATTTTTATAGCACTTAATCTATGTCAGTACAGTAATTGTATCAATATTGTGATTTTAACCAAGATATATACCCATCTGCATGCTATAATATTCCATTAATAAATCAACAGCTGCTGTTATTTTTTTAGTATTCTGAAGTTTTAATACAAATGTATGATTTTATATATCACAAGGATCACTGGCATGTCTCAATTGTTTTTTTTGTTCACTTGGGCATAGGTTTCAGTATTTGATGATGCTCATTTAAAAATGTATATTACAGAGCACATTATTTACCTGCAATGATTTTTTTTTTTTAATACCCTCTTACTCTTTTTCACTATAGGAAATTTTATCTCTTGTACTTCCTCAAAAAAAGTTTTAAATTTTGACCAATTACAGTTTAGAATTTTGATGGTACCAGTTAGTCAATGACAGTTTAATGTCATTTACTCCTATTACGTTAACATGTGACATTTATTATTTAAACAAATAAAGTGCAAATGAAATATGAGTGGTGCAAAACTGGGTAGACTAATGAAGAACAATTTTTTAATTTTTTTTAGAGGCCTGATTTTATTTTATTTTTAATTTGCTTGAATAATTTAATTTTTATTCTAATCTTTCTAACGTCAGTATAATTTCCTGTTATAACTTATATCAGTTGTGCTTGATATTTGTAGAGGGTTTTTTGTTGTTGTTGTGATAGTAATATGGGTTTTGTCTGATACCAGGATATTGTGATTTTGGTTTTAAAAATAATTAGAAAAATCACCACATGTAATCTTTGATCCAGTAAATTCATATGGAAACATAAAGATTAGCACAAAAGTAAGATTACTGTTTTAAGCGATGTCTAAATTTAGATTGCTTTAAAAGGTTTCAGTGTATCAGACAAATCAAAAGTATGTGTACTTTTGTCAGTTTTAAAGTATAGACAGATTTAAATATCAGTATATTAATTACACAAAAATGTAGTTGGGATAAACAAAATATATATTTAAGAAATAATCGAAATGTGATGCACATCAATAAATGAACAAGATGCTAGACTAATTTTCATAATTGCTGCGACATAATCAAAATAATAATAGCATGTGTCACGAATATTCTATGTTCTTGTAAAAATATATATTCTTTAATGTAGAGTAGAAATTTAACATGGGGAAAGATAATAATTATAAAAGTATCAAAACCAATATTCTTTATAATTTTACACTTAACAGATTACAGTTTGTACTCTCTAAAATAAATTGGATATGATTTTTCTATTTTTAATGGCTACTGAAAACTTATCATCTCTCTCTCTTTTTCTCTTTCTCTGTTGGTCACATGATAGGAATAAATAGTCAAATGTTGAAACCTATGCTTTGTGCCAGAATAAAACAATGTACAAGCATTTCAATGTTCAAAAGTGATTTGTTTTATTGTGTATGCTGTGAATTTATTTATTTATTGTTTCTTATTAAGTGACTCAGTATTAGTATGTTTCATATTTTGTAATACACTGTAATATGTAACTGAGTTTGAAAAAAAACAGAAAAATTATGCTATATTTTGTTTATTTTCGGAGCTGTATTTTTTTTAAAGAGAGAAATGTATATTGTAGGTTGCTATTTATTTGGAATTTTGTAAATTGAACTGTTTGTACTATCAGTTGGCTAAATATTTAATGGTGGATATTTTATTTGCATGTATAATCTTAAATTTCTTGACCAATTTCACACCAGTTGTGTTTTGTATATGGGGAGTTTTCTTAGCATTTTTGTTGAATGCAGTTATGGATTATAAAGTTTCTATGTTTTAATAAAAAAAAAAAAGACTTGTTTTTATTTTATTTAACAATGAACACTGCACTGGTGTCATTGGTAGCTTGTTTTTAAAAATAATTATTTATTGCTTAATGTTAGAATGTTTGCATTCATCACTGTCAAAATTATTCCAAATAGAAACAATTCATGGTCGCTTTGTTTGATCATTTTGCTGCTAACACGTTATTTATATTTTTAAAATAATTTTAATATCTTTCTATTCTTAACATTTGTGTAAGATTTTCTTCAGAAAAATAAAGGTTTTCAATAGTAAAAGCATGATTGTTGTTGACTAACAGGTACAAGCGATACTTCTGCATGAAACTAACTGCAAGTGTTTCATGCCGTGACAAATAGACCTTCACCTGTGCATTTCTCTGATATCTGAATAACGATAAACATGTAATACATGTACATTCGTGTGGCATGAAACTAACAACAGTGTTTCATGATTTTATTTTACAACTTAAGGCTCCTTTTAAAAACATTTTATAGAAGTTCAGGCCCTGCTATGATTTCTTCTAGTAGATGGAACGAGATATGGTTGAATTGTAGAACTCTCACTTGATATGTAGTAGATTGTTTGCACTAACCTCTTGGTAAAACAGTTGGGTAGGTTTTTTCGTGTGTTTTTTTCCATCAGTTGATTCACGACTGATATATTAAGTACTGTCCTCTAGTGCACAGGCATCAAAATGCATTATGGTGAACTAAAAATTATCGGTAAAAAAATTAATTTGTCCTTTAAAAACTGATCTACATTAGCACATTTTTCTTTTAAAATTAATTTTTATCCCAATATTATGTAAATCACATAAACTAATGTGTCATCCTCATTGAAATGCTTTAGGTTTCAGAATGAGTTTTGTCAAAAATATGATATTCAAAGGTTTTTGTCAGAAATATTGATCCATATAAAAGTTCCATTGCTGCTAATTGAAAAGAATACTATGTGATGGAAGCTGGTTTTTAATTTTAAAATATAGACTGTTACAGATACTGCAGGTTTGACATAATAGCTGCTAATTAAACGTGATGAGGTGTTGTTAAATATTCCTTTCCTCTGAAATATAAAACCTATTTAGCTTTTGTTGTGCAGAGATTTGGTTTTGAAAAAGACAACACTTGTCATTTAAGATTTCAGTGATAGAATAATGACAAATCATTTAATAATTGTTTGGCCCAATGATGGTTTTTGTTTACCAGTAGTCCGTATGTATTAAAAAGAAAAAAGCATTTCAAGGAAACCATGTATGTGAACCGAGTGTGATGAAAAACATCAAACTGTAGTTGTGCATCACTTAGTGTATGAGGCATCTCATATAGTCTGATCAAATGTTAGATAATCACAAGAATTGACTCTTTACGATGTATGAGTATCCCTACAAAAGTTAAGTAATTTGATGAATTGTTTAGTAACCTAAATGTTTTATGCAAGATGGTGACAAACATTTTAGGAAGTGGATGAGGAGTTAATATTGGAATTTATCTTAGTGAGCAAAATATAGCGTTACCAAACTGACAGTTTATCAGCTTTAAGGGAGGGCTTGATTAAAGGTATGATGAACTTTAATTGATTTATTACCTTGGTGGGCACTCATAACCCGGTACCTATTATTTTCTCACAGAAAATATCAGCATCTGTTTAAAAGGGCATTTCATTGGGTTGCTCTGGAAACTGAAAAATATTTCAGTTCCAAATTGGCATACATTTGAATTTTAACTACATGTCAGGCCCGTAGGTGCTGACCCCTGTCCCACCCCCAGTTTTATTTTGGGTAAATATTTACACAATAAATTTTATACACACATAAAAATGAGCCCCCTTCCCCTTTCTGAAACTGTCCTACGGGCCTGCATGTATGCACAAAAATGATACGTCAGATATCTTGTACAAACTTCAAACTGAATTTAGACATAATTTAGGTTCGTTTCACTATTATTATTTCACACACTTCGATCTGTCACAGGAGTGTTTATTACTCTTAACCTAGTTCTACTGAGATCGTGTTCTGCATGGTTCAAAACAAAGATAGCTGAGTTTAAATTAGATTAGGAAAATGATAATAGCTTAGAAACCAAAACATTTGTTATCGTATGCAAAATATATAGGCATGTGTTCAGTGTTGAGTCATATAAAATCTAAACTGCTGGTATTTAACAAGAAAATAGCATTATCATGTGTATAACTATAAAAAGACTCATCATTTGTGAAGTAGTTGTGATTTTATGGTCCTACTTTAAGATGTTGAAAAATGTTTCCATTCTAAAAAGTATCTTTTATATACGATAAGCAAGATTATAAAATTAACCAAGACATATTGTTATCATTTTCCAAACAGCAAAAGAAATATTAATTTTACATTAATTGTTGACAGTGCATCTGTTTAGTATCAATACACAACATTTTATCATAAATGTATGTTTGCTAATCATTATAGAAAGAACGCTAGGACTACATGTAGTTCAAGAATTGAATACAGCAATGAAAACAACATACAAGATTATAGATGTTATGTCATTGTCAGTAATTGTTAATCCTTCAGCAACAGAATGTTCGAACAAACACTACATGCAAAAACTTTTATTAAAAAAAATATATGATGTCTGCAGTACAGACATCAGTTGCTTGATGATCATGAAAATCAACTAGTCAAATAGACATTTTTTAGAACCTTTTAAAAAAACACAAAAAAATGATACACTTAAGTCGGCAATAATATGTTTTGAGAATAAAAGACTATTAAAGGTGAATTATAATTTCACTTGGAACAGAATACTGGGTCCATATTTAAAACGTGAGCAGGAATCTCACTTGAAGCATAACAGTTTTGGAGAATATGTTTTTCGACATTCCATCAGAATGGTGAAAGCATATGACATCAAGGTTTCATTAGCACACAACTAATGTAAAACTTTTTGATTATCACAATTCATAATAGTTGTACTGCTTTTTTAAAACTTTCTTTGATCTTTCTTTGTTTTTTGTTAAAATTACACATTGATTACAATAGTTATTTCCATAAGCAACACATAATTCAAGAAAGAAATGCCTATATAATGTCCATTGTCATTTATTTGTGAATCATTCTTAAAAGTAAATAATTTAGAATATCAAAGGAATAATTTCTCACGGTAAGGTCTATCCAATTCAGTAAAAATATCCACATTCTCTTTTAAGTACAAGTTCTGTGTAAAACCTGTTTAATACTAAGTATATGCTGCTCTTAGAAAATAGCGCTATTATTATAAAATTTACAACATAAGTGAATATTTGAGTGCAAGATACACCGTACACAAACAAAAATATTGGAGAAACAACTAATATAATTATATGTATGTGGTTGATTTGGAGAATTATGGGAGAAAATCTAACTGACAAAACTGTTAATAGAACCAAAACTGCTCCTGTAACTGATAATCCAAGGAAAGTTCACATAACATTATTCCGAATGAAGTGTATTTCATTAAAATGGATGCTAAGATAAATGGGGTGCGATGCCCCAAAGAGTACCCATTGAAATGAAGCAGCAGAACAAACACACCAACCCTAGGTTGTTCATAATGCGTACTCCAAACATAGAGTGATCTTCTGAACAGCAGCTGCAAAAACATGACAACATCTTCATCCATCCCGCACACCAAGTGTGTGTGGTCCACTGACAATTGTCACAGCTCAGCGTGCAGCAGAACACTGGACAAGGGATGTTGCATTCACAGCAGCATTCCTGTGAGTCACAATGACAAAGAAATTGCTGTTGTCGACAGCAGCAGCACCTCCACCATATGTTGCAGCAGCCAGTGTCTCCTCCAACGCTTCTGAAGCTTGATGCATATCTAAAGGCACAGCTTACAAATCCGCTGATTATTGCCAAAAGAGAAAGAAAACGACCTTGCAGCTCGCAGGTGCAGCTGTAGTTGAAAATTATAAGAATTATGGCTTGTGGGATCTCCTCACAATACAAACTGATACATAGGTCATATTGAGCATGGCACAATCTGAATGTGGTTAGTCCCCAGTTGTGCAGAATTTCGAGAATAATGTTAATGATCTGAATGACACCAAATATTGAACCAATCATCGAAAATACAGCAATTACCTGTAGGATTTTCTCTCTGTCCCAGCCACATCTGTCGGTAAGAAAGATTTGATTGTATTTCATATTTCTATAGCAAGTCTGATCATCAAACTTCGTAACAAGTGCCCAGTCACTAGCCATGTCCCACACAGTCACTATGACAGTGATCAATTTGAAGACCGTCAAAGTTATTCCTTTTCCCTGTTTAAATATATCAGATTCACTCTTCAAAGCTACTGTACTGCTATTCTCTGATTCCTCAAAATCGTTACCCATGCCATGAGCATTAACATGCACTGACCTAGAATAATAAGACATATGTTGTCGTCTTTCAGCATCATCTCTAGCATTTCTCATCTTCACTTCTTGAACAGACTCTGTTTGTGACATCCGTGCAAAGCCTTGTAGTTCGATTTCATCAGTAGGAATGCCAGTGCTGTTATTTCTGCCGAGTGTTTGGGATAAAAACTCTTTTGGCATCACAATGGAATTGTCTTCAAGAGGAACTGGAGGCTGGGTGATGGGAGTACTTTCTCTGCCTGTGTAAATCTGATATCCATCTGAAGTGTGTGTGATGGAAACATGTTCTCTGCCGGGATAGTCTTCAAAAGGAACTGGAAGCTGAGTTATGGAAACACTTTGTCTGCCTGTGTAAATCTGATATCCATCACTTGTTCTCTGAAAACCCTGGTTAATACTTCCTCCTTCCATATCAGTTGTTGTTTGACAAATTATATTTCTAGAAAAAATATATAAATTAAATGTTACAAAATTGTTTCATTATAGGAGAAATACATGACCTTGTCAGTCGGTGAATGGGGTGTGTTTTTCTTTCAGATTTAACCCATAGATACATTTACAACATGGATAAAGAAGAGTTCATAAATAGTGGAGAACATGAAGTCGACTTTGACCAACTATAAAAATGGGAATTGGATAACCAACCTCCAATGAACATTTTATGTGAAGATAAATATACAAGAAAAATGAAAATTCCTGTAAATCAATAACCATGGTTATCAGAATGTAGTACTATTTCTGTATTAAAATTCTAATATCATATACATATAATTATACTGAACGCCATCTTTTTTCTCTATTATTTATTTTAAAACATCCATTTATTATTTTCCAGTCCCTTTTTGACAAGAGTTCAACACATTTTAAGGGATATACATACACTGTTACAAAGTATAAATACTTGTTACATACAGAATAAATTTAAATTATAAAAAAGCTATATTAATCTACAAGTTATAAGTATGTTTTAAATGAGACATCATGTTGATTACTTACTTGTTCCTTCAGCAGTGTGTCGTTTCCCTCACCCTCGTACTATCTGCTTTGTGCAGCTTTCAGTGTAATCTCTAGATAAACTAGTAGGTGAAATTACTTCCTAGACTAGTCCAGGGTGCACAATCAAGTATAAGTATCAAAGCAACAAACATTTTACCTGGAATGGAAAACTGCTTATCAGAATACAAAGTTCAACTACTTGTCATAGTTAACATGCAGGGGAGAATAGTGGACTTCTTACGACAATTTATTTGTGTTAACTTTAATGTAAATGGATGTATTTACATTAGTGTTGTTTTGTGCAATATCAACTGATAACAATAGAATATGTTTCAGAAGATAGTCACTTAAGGTGTATTATATTTAAGTTCATGAAACAACCATTCAACCATGTGAATTCACGGTCTCTGAAAATACAGTAGATTACAGGTTTTAGGCCTTCTAGCTTAGTTAAAAGCATGGGCATAAATCCCAGGGTGGACATGTCCCCCACATTTTTGATGGAGGGAGGGAGAGATGCCTATATAATTATCACCCCAATTTTTGCTTTGAAAAAGTGAAATTAAAATGCCAAAATAATAATCTTTACCAGTATTTCTCTTTATTTCAATGTAACACTTAACCATGTGGTCTTAGCGCAAATATTTCGAAGTACACTGGTGGTCTAAAATTGCATCAATCCAGGGAGAGATGGGGGACACATACCCCTACTTTTTGGACAGTGGGATGCTCCATGCCCCCACATCTCGGATGGGGGGGGGGGAAGTTCCGCCATTGGTTAAAAACAACAGATATCACAGTCATATCTCAGAAATAGGGTCATCGTTTAGATATCAAGTTAAATTCAACACTTGTATGTTGTAAAAGTCATGTAATCGTGTTCTTTCTTAGAAATCTAACAACACAAAAGTCTGATGAGATATTCAGACAACTGGTAGGCCCATTATCTTTACCTTACATTTAGCCTAATCTAGATAACAAAATTGTTATATTCAAAACCATATCTCTACATAATCCTAAAGGAAAAAAAAAGTATATTTGTTCAAAATCAAATCTTTGAATAAGGTAGTCCTAAAGATATATTTATGGGAAAATTTATGATGGTTTTACATCCAAGAATCATCACCTTCACATGCGAAGGGTTTTATTCCATATGAAACACAGTGTCAGTGTGGAACACAGAAACCCTGGCTTATGAAGATGATGAACTGCTGTCAAAGCCTATCTTTGTTTTTGTTTTGTTGTTTTTTTAGAAACTCCACTAGGGCATAATAATAATAATAATAAATGCTTTAATAAGAAATATGAATCTGTTATTAGATGGTAAACATTTGGTAATTTTGACACATAGTTCTCAGAGAAAACCCATCACATTTTTTTCATTAGTAGTATCTATAGGATCTTTTATATACTTTCTATGACTTTGATATACCAGTCATGGAGCAGTGATTGCAATAAAAACACCCAGTCAAGAGAATGAGTCCTCTGAGAGGTTTCAATCCTATGACCAAAGCAGCTCAGGCAAACACTCCACCAACTGAGCTTAATCCCGCCCGTTAAAGCTGATGATATCAATGTTCACTAACGATGGAAATATCCAGTCCCAGTCCAGAATACACCACTTTTTTTAAATGTATTTTTTTTTTTTTTAATTATATGAATGGAAGGATGTAAAAATTACCCATTAAATTTGGACCGAACACCCTTTCAAAATCCCTGCATCTGCACCAGAGTCCGACCAGTACAATCCATCACATGTACAGCCCTTAGCCCCCATATCCATTTAGTGATTGGCCTATAAAATCATTTCCATAGCTGTCCAGGCCCTTTATTATTTATTAATAACTCACTCAAACTGTGGTGAAAATATGTGTTCCTGAAAGGTGAGCATATACTTCCCCACTAGTGACAGTGTCTCAAGCAAGTTCAATTTAAATTAGCATACAAACAAGTATAATTTACATTATCTTGCCTCCATGTAAAATTCTTTAATCCCATTGGTTGTTTGCCGGTTGACAAAACCTTTATTGGCGGAGTCAAGTTTTTCTTATACCCTGTCTGTAATTTTAAACAATTTACTGCCACCCCAATTATATTAAAAACAAACTTCAATTATATATATTTGCCGAGACAAATACTGATTAACTAACACTCACTTTGATATTTCACATATTAACAAACATGAGTAGCGAATTCTTTTTATCCTGTTTACTTACAATATTACAAAACAACGTCTGCTGCGTGGCCATCTTTATTATATCCATGTCATACATAAAAACGTCATAACTAAATACGTAACAATTATTGGCGAAACCAGTGATCGACTGAACATCATTCCGAGTGTTATTCTCTTGCATTACTTTGATTAATTAACTATATAGTTTAACATGTCGCCAAGATAAATTTGTTGTAGAAGCATCTCTTGGGGTATATGGCTTTTTATGCACCCTCTGTATGTTCTTTTACCCGGAGCGCTCGGCTCGGGATAAAAGAACACACAGAGGGTGCATAAAAAGCCATATACCCCGAGAGATGCTTCTACAACTTATGTTTAACATAATTATTGCAATATTAACTTCATCCAAAATGAACCACAAGTAGTTCTCTCTATTTACGTATAAACTGAACAAAATGGTGAGCCTCGGTGGTCCAGTAATAGAACGTCGGACTCAGAAGATGGTGACAGTGGTTCAAAACCCTTTGGAGTCTGGTTCACACTGGACTAAATGTCTAAATAACAAAATGTTTAATAAATCAATGTGCTCAAAAATATAAAAGTAAAGTTTGTTTTATTTAACGACGTCTCTAGAGCACATTGATTTTTATCTGATTATCAGTTATTGGACGTCAATCATATGGTCATTCTATCATATGTCTTTATATGTTCTCTCTATTTATGTATAAACAAATAGAAAAAAAAAACTGAACAAAATAGTTAGCCTTGGTGATCCAGTGGTAGAACATCGGACTGTCAAGATTGTGAAAGTAGTTCAAAACCTGTTGGAAGCTGGCTCATACTTGACTACGAGTCAAAATAACCAAATGTTTGACATCCAATAGTCAATGATTAATAAATCAATGTGCTTGAGTGGTGTCGTTAAACAGAACAAATAAAAAAAACTGAACAAAACTTTTTTTTGGTGATTTGTTTTCAATTCTTGTAAATCATATATTTTTAATGGCATATCTATTTGTTTATGGTATTCATTTTTTTTTTTTTTTTTTGGCAGGGAAAGCAAAAACAAGCTAAGCGGACACAGACATTTTTCCAGTTTTGTAATGCAACAGAAGCCATATTACTGTGCACTGACGTGGCAGCTCGTGGTTTGGATATTCCCTCAGTTGATTGGATAGTTCAGTACGACCCACCTGATGATCCAAAGGTAACATGTTTGTCGTCATTATAAGATTAGGCCAGAGTTGTTTTTTATTATTCGTTTCATGAACCCACCGACCCTATATTTTGCTAAATTAAAATAAAATTAAAGTGAAAATTCACACTTATTCTATTTCTGCTGACTGTCCTCAAGGTTAGAAGAAGAAAAAAACCTGCACCATTTTTAAAACAAAAACATTAAATTTACACTTTGAAGTTGAATAATTTCTTTTCATAGGGGGTGAATATAGGCATGTGACCAGTTAAATGAGAGAAACTGGTAAAATCTATTTTATATCAAATTTTATTTTCCCCTCCCAAGACATTTTGTAATTTATTTCCCATCTCCTATCCTATTTTTGAATGGCCTATGTTTGGGAAAATAAAAATAAATAAAATTTCTGGCCTTATTTAGCAAATCTTTTTTCTTTTTGCATAATGTTTTTCCTTGCCTTTCATGTTTCAGATGAAAACATACTTTGCCTTTCTAAAAAGTTGAAAATATTTTATTGTAATTAATGTTGCCAACATTGTATTTAAATATGCATATTATTAGAAAAATATCAAGAAAAAATATTTACGAAACTATTTTCTAAAGCTTTAGATACATTTGTCACTGGTCAAATTAATTAGTGACATTTGCCGTTATGCTCATTAAAATATTACATTTGCTGTTGTGCCCTAGTTTGTCCTGATTCCAAGTCAATTACTGTGCCGTCAATCAACTCCTGTGGATTTGATTTAAACATCATGTTTTCTAACATGTTAGCATCTCACGCATTTTCACATAACGCGACAGAGTATAGAGAAATACTTTATAGCTTGTTTCAGGCAAACTGTATTACTATAAAGAAATATTTTGTGCAGTATTATGGAGTAATGTTATTATTAAATTATGAATGTGCACACACAGAGACACACACAGAGACAAACACACACACCACACACACACATACACATATTTATGATTGCTGACATTTCTTGATAACTTGCATTATAAAAGCAAAAATGTGGCCACAATATCAGATTTATATTCGCTTTTTTATTAACATATTGTGGCTGCTGGCCACATTCTGCAGGTTATTGTCATATAGAGGTAAAATGTGTTGGGGGGGACCTCAGATTGGCTGTTATGGACAGATGGCCACCTTATAGAGGTGGCTGCAAAAGCATGTTTGACTGTATATGTACATAAAGAACCAGTTTATATAAAATAGAATGAGAAAAAAAAAAGTTATTGTAATGACACCATTCAGACACAGCGGATCTAGGCATAAATAGATGAGTTTCAAGTGGATACGAGTTTATGTTATGATTCAGAATTATTTGGGGATGGGACTAGAGCCCCCTCAGAATGCTGCTTCTACCCTGCCTGCCATCTAACCTATTGCTTGTTTTGTTTTGCTTCATCAGGTTTTTTTCTGTAAATGATGTCCTTTCCAGTTTGCATGATCTGATTCGTTAGCTGCTTGTTTTTGGTGTTATTCTCACATCAAATATAATTTTACAAAAACTATCATTTAGTCTTCGATGGTAATTGTTTTTTTGTAACAAAAACTAAAGATATTGTCGCATTAAAACATGCTTGGCAATTTCTTTTGTGACATGGTATTATTATGCAAAAGATTATAAGATTATAATTATAGGAATTAAAATAAGCTTCCATTTTCGTAACACATTACAGGGTTGAGCCTAGACAATCTTGAGTTCAACGACACTAGAGCACATTGGTTGATTAATCATTGGCTGTTTGATGTCAGACATATGGTAATTTTGACACTTAGTTGCCAGTGTCCTGTCTGTGGGACGGTGCATATAGTATGATAGCATCAAAATATGACAATAACATCTTGGTAATTAAAGTAAAGTTTGTTATATTTCACGACGCCTATAGAGCACATTGATTTTTATCTTATCATCGGCTATTGGTCGTCAGTCATATGACATACATGTACTTATTTAGAGGAAACCTGCTGCCGCCACATAGGCTACTCTTTCCGATAAGCAGCAAGGGATCTTTTAAATACCCCATGCCACAGACAGGACAGCACATACCATGACCTTTGAAGAACCAGTTGTGGACTGCAGGTTGGAATGGAAAATAGCTCTTGGTAATTGATCAAACTGTATTGCAATATGGATTTGCTGTATCGCAATATATAGCAGGGTTCCACCTAGCATCTGGGAGTCAAGCATTCAAAAATATTATTTCAATAACATAATTAATTGAATAACTGTCTTGCTTAAATAAAATGCATATTTTATATCCATTATCCACTATTCTATCTTTATAATACAAATACATGTATATCCATTGTTTTTTCTTCTCATAAATAATAGGTTTTTGTGTATTTAAAAGCAATTAAAATTGGGAGCGGGATCTAGCTCAAACGGAAACGTGTCTGCCTGTGAACCGATCGGTTGTCGGATCGATCCTTCTCAGTTTGGGCTATTTTTCCGTTCCAACCAGTGGTCCACAACTGGTTTATCAAAGGCCGTGGTATGTGCTGTCCTGTC
>JAULBS010096452.1:0-16663 GCA_032355785.1 Symmetromphalus regularis | reverse complement strand
GCCTAAATCTGGAGTCGGTCTATTTTTGTTCGGTTTGTTTACAAATAATCTGCGCACAAGTTAACCTTGACATTGGAATAATTATGTTACAAAAATATAAATCTTTACTTTCAGAAGACAAAATTAAGAAAAAACAGGTAATAATTAAATTTTTAAAAGATTGAGTGATACAAAGCACTCATTTGGCATTGTAGATTCACTAAATAATGTGCAACATCAATACATACCAAAATAAGCAGCAATTGTCATGTGACATATGTTTTACGATACGACAACTAGACTGTAACTTTCTACAAATAGACCGGCTCTGGATAGAATTCATAAAATTTCAACATCCGACCAGGTAGGATTTTTTTTTTTTTAAATATATAAACAGATAACATTTGAAAGAGTTGTTGGTTGATTTTAATAGTAACATAACCAAGGTAAAATATTATTCAGTTACATTGATTATGTGATTACAATTGCAATTAAGTTTTTTTCCCCTTAATACACCGGAAACTGATTACTCCAGTATATATAAGCTATTAATTAAGTAATTAAATATCACTTTTTGTAATCAACAGTAAAAATAATAATTATACTCTATATATTAACATTTTCTTAAGCAGATAAATAAAATATAGAAAATTACAAATTAATAAAAAAACTTTCATATTTAATATAATAAAGTGTATTAGAAGGCAAATTAAATTTTGTTTGTTTTGCCCCCAACCAGAAATGGATGAGAATGTAGTCAAGTTTATTATTTGTAATGTAAAAAAAATTAATGTGATGATAACAAAGTGATTTTTGCTTTATTTTCTCATCTGGTGTATGTAATTTATGATAATATTATTAAGTAACATGAAACATTGTTATTAAAACATAAAGATATTTCATATACAGTTATGTATATGTATTGGTTTTTTTAACAAAGTATAGTTACTGTATTTATAAATGAGCTTTAGCTGTATGGTGTATTGTAATGTGTGTAAGGCTAATATAAAATATATTGAAAACGGAAATAAGGAGAGCTAAAAGTCATCAAAACATTTAACAAAGAAGTCCAAGAGAATGAGAATTTCAACACAACATTAAACACACAACGGAATTTGAATGTAACAAGAAACAATTATTCAGAAAGTCCAAAGCACCAAGCATATGCTAATCTACTTAGACACATCTACATCAAGGAAAACCCACCCACATAAATTTAACATCAGAATTCACGATACGTAAGTCAGAAGAGAAACAGCGCCGAAAAACAAGCTCCAGGAATCAAAGAAAAGAAAAAGTCTCATAGGACATTTATCCAGAATTTTAACAAATTGAATATATTTTGGAAGGAAATTCATCAGGAATTTGGTGCATTACAAAAATTATAAGTCATGATATATAGGTGAGCATTTTACAATTTATATTTCTAACAGGCATTTAATGCATACATATATACATACACATGTAGCCGGTTCCTCTTAATTTCATAGACATGGCACGTTCCTTTAACATAAATGCTAACTGAAGGTCAAATTTATGTCCTGAGTAAAATAACTTTTCTTTATCGCAAGCTTTTGTGATTGACAAGATAAAAGTTATTTACAGGGGATGTAAATTTGTAATAAATGGTGAGTTTGATATTCTATTTATAACCCAGCAAAATTTAATAATTTCACTCTTTAAACTTTCTTTGTGAATGACACTTTAAAGAAATTCTAGCCTATAACATAATGTTTGTTGTACTATTGCTATTTTTTAGTTTTAGTGATGTCATTTCCATTTTTACAAAATTATAATGACGTCATATTTAGTACAGACAAGCTTATTGGTTATAATGGCCAGAGCTACCCAATGAAATGCTCTGTTAAACCAATGCTGATAATTTATCAGTGGGAAAATAACAAGAAATATATATCAGTTATGAGTGCTCACTGGGGTAAGGAAATAATCAATGTACATTTTTCAAACATTTTCAGTGTACATTTTTCAAACACTGACAGCAAAAACCACTCAATATACCTTATAGTAAAGATATCTTTGACCATTCTTTGAAAGATTTTATAAGTATAAACATAAGCTCATTGGTTTCCAATAGTTTTTTCCACTTGGATGATGCATACCCCCATCATACCCATCCACAACCCACTGGTAAAGGCTTAAAGAAATAGCAACAAAACTGAAAATAAAATCTTAAGAAATTGAAAATATGTTATGGGAATTGGTCACAGTTTAATATTTTGGCACCAAATTAAAAAAAAAGTTTTTATATAAATAATTTCTATTTTTTTTTTAATTATAATAATTTTAAAAATATTTAAAAACAATGACAAAATATCATAAAATAAACCAACAACCACATTTTATCATCAAATTACATGTATTGGATACCATACTTGTCTCTGTGTATTAGATATCATACTGTGAAATATCTAGATTCTTTAAGCCAGTAAATGTTAAAAAATTCTGTGACATATTCCCTTTAAACAAAGCCTGAAAATAATGCTTCTCATCACTACTTACACTATAGTACAAATACATTTAATAAAATAATAAATAATTTATTCCATTTTGTGCATTTCAAATTGCCGGGCTTGTTTTTCAACAAGCATCTGGCGATCTAATTTCAGACATTCCTATAAATTAAAATCATGATAATCCATTTAGATTCTTATAAATTAATCTTCAAATACTAAATATATATTTGAAAAATATTTTAAATTCATGTGATCATTCAAAATGTGTTATAAAATATCATTTCATGTTCAGATAATAATTTTATTATGTATTTAATAATAACATTAAATTCTGAATTAATCTACATGTAAGTCATTTATTTATTCCGTTGTTTTATTCCCCTGAGAAAGTTTTAAATTTTTTTAACGAAATGGGATATTAAGGTAGTTTCTAAGACAATTTTAATATATATTTTGTATCTAAGTCATTTAGCACACTGTCTGTAAGAAAAATTCAAAAATAAAAACACTGGATTTTCATGGATTCCAGTGACATAATGTTATTATAATCCATATGGATTTTGCCGAATATGACAAAATAAAGGTCTGTATTTTTTTTCCTGAAATAGCGAAATTGTATTGACAGTATATTGTAACTTCAAAAGTACTGCTATAACCCCCTGAAGTTTTGGAAGTACATTTATAAGACTCTACTTATTGAAATGATATTGTCGTCAACATAATAAGAGTATTGTCATTTTTAATAAAGCCTATAAAACAATTTTATTCTGGGTAGATT
The DNA here is from genome assembly GCA_032355785.1 of Symmetromphalus regularis. Lineage (NCBI taxonomy): Eukaryota > Metazoa > Mollusca > Gastropoda > Neomphalida > Neomphalidae > Symmetromphalus > Symmetromphalus regularis. The sequence goes on along the minus strand of JAULBS010096452.1, from coordinate 13,432 downwards.
TTAAACTGCTAGTGTGATGAGAAACATTACTTTGATAACCCAAAACCAGCCATAAGCAAAGAACCATAAACCAACAGAAATTATAATAAGTTTTCTTATAGAACATCTTGGTTCTATTTCTACCTTCCTCCTTCTCCTCCCCTTCGTCTCCTTCACCCTCTGTAATCATTAATAAATACATAATCACAACCATATTCATACAACAACAAAAAAAATATATATATATATATATGTATTGTATTAATTTGTTTCTTCATTACATGTATATAGAAATTATAACAGACTTTCAAGCACAATATTTTGATTATCTTTCTACTTTTCTTATTTAAATTTCCTCCCTTTCCTCTCTTAGATACCCTCTGTAATCATTAATAAATATATAGTCACAACCATATTAATTCTATGGAAAAAAAACCAAAACAACATACACATAAATAGGTTAATTTGTTTCTTCATTAAACAGAAATTATAACAGACTTTCAAGCACAATATTTTGATTATCTTTCTACTTTTCTTATTTAAATTTCCTCTCTTTCCTCCCTTAAATACCCTCTGTAATCATTAATAAATATATAATCACAACCATATTAATTTTATGAAAAAAACCCAAAACAACATACACATAAATAGGTTAATTTGTTTCTTCATTAAATAGAAATTATAACAGACTTTCAGGCAGAATATTTTGATTCCTTTTCAATCTTTCTTATTTAAATTTCATCCCTTTTCTCTCCTTTAATGCCCTGTGTAATCATTATTAAATATATAATCACAACCATATTCACACAAAATAAAATCCCTACAAAAACCAACATACATATAACTATGTTAATTTGTCCTTCTTTAAATATATATTATAACAGATTTTCAAGCACAATATTTTGATTATCTTTATTATTTAAATTTCCTCCCTTTCCTCTCTTTCTACGCCCTCTGTAATCATTACTAAATATATAATCACAAACCCACACCCCTCCAAAAAACAACAACATATACATGTATGTACATGTAACAAGGTTAATTTGTTTCTTCATTAAATAGAAATTATAACACTTTCATGCAGAACATTTTGATACCCTTACTACCTTTCTTATTTAAATTTCTTTCCTTTTCTCTCTTTCTACAACCTCTCTAATCAATAATAAATAAATAATCACAACCACATCTACACAGAGACAAAGATCTCAATGTTTCTTAATTAAATACAAATTGTATGAGAAATTCACAAAGAACATTTTGATTCTCCCCACCCCTATATATTCCTTTGCTTTATCGTCTACAATCATTAATAAATGTGTGTGTGTGTTTGTGTGTGTGTTTGTGTGTGTGTGTGTGTTTGTGTGTGTGTATTTGTGTGTTTGTGTGTATGTTTGTGTGTGTCTGCATTTGTTTGTGTGTGTTTGTGTGTGTGTGTGTATGTATGTATGTATGTATGTGTGTGTGCGTTTGTGTGTATGAATGTACAATGTATGTATGTGTGTGTTTGTGTGTATGTATGTATGTACAATGTATGTGTGTGTTTGTGTGTGTTTGTGTGTGTGTGTGTGTGTGTGTGTGTGTGTGTGCGTGCGTGCTATTACAATATAGATGAAACTATTACAATACAGGATAGGCTATCACAATAAAATTATAGCTGAGGCTATCACAATATAGCTGAGGCTATCACAATATAAATGAGGGTATCATAAAATAGATGAGAGTATCATAATATACATGAGGGTATCACAATATACAAATGAAGATGAGTCTATCACAATATAGAAGAGGCTATCACAATACAGATGAGACTATCACAATAAAGATGAAGGGATCACAATATAGAACACTATCACAATAAAGAGGCTATCACAATATAGAAGACACTAACACAATAGAGAAGAGGCTATCACAATAGAGAAGAGGCTATTACAATAAAGATGAGACTATCACAATAGAGAAGAGGCTATCACAATAAAGATGAGACTATCACAATATTGAAGAGGCAATTACAATAGAGAAGAGGCTATCACAATATAGAAGAGACTATCACAATATAGATGAGGCTATCACAATATAGAAGGGGCTATCACAATATAGAAGAGGCTATCACAATACAGAAGAGGCTAGCAGACTACATATGGACCTATATGTATCACAATAGCCTATCACAATATAAAAGAACTGTAGAACTGCCTATCACAATATCTTAACTAACAACACTGGCACGATATCAAAATTATTGAAAATAAACCCGCCTTCTTCAAACGATTCATCAGAATAATCTGTTAAAAATCAAAATGTATTTAGAACATTCAATGTTTGTAAATAAAAGCATTCATTTTATTTTTTTTTCCTAATCTCTTGTATGATATACAAGCAATCTATTATACAACAGCAAATTATGTCAATTGGAAACAATGATATTGCTAATTAATCTCTATGTGTAAAAGACCTTTTTAATTCTTTTACATTGTTTGCCGATTTAATTTTTCTCCAAAATTTTCGTCAGTCAGTTGAATTAAAAATAATAAAATTGTTATATCAATATATTGGTTGTTATTTTCAAAATAATGGTTGGAAGGAGGGAAAGTTATTTAATTATCCATTCAATGAAATTATGTAGAATGTATCTAAATTCTAATGAAGACCGTACTTCCTCTTAAAATAAATCTCATAGATCAAAAGCAGAAAAAAATGGTTTAAACTAGGGATGACCAAGCCAGGGCTGGTGTAGATGGGGGGGGGGGGGCATTTGCCTCCCTATAAACTGCGGCTTTTTCGCTTTAAGGACTTGCAGTGTTGCATGTGGTACATTTATTGAGTACATTGTAGGTGTCTTTCAAATGACTAATGGCACCCTATTCAGTCTTGACATATAAACGACTGCACCTGCTCTGCAAACATACATGTAAGCAGAAATGTATATCAAATATTTAAAACTAATAAATTATATAATTTAGGAATAATAAATTGGGAATAGTTTGCATGGAATCTCCATCCAGGTTTCTTCAATTTTGTAACCATATTTTCCCAATTTCACCTTTTGTCAATTAACATTTTCACAATAAAAAAAGAAAATTAATTTTAATTTTTTTTTTTTTATAAAATTAATATATATATATATATAATAATAATAATAATATTATAGTAAATATAATAAAAATAATAATTAAAAAAATCCAATAATAACTTTTTTTTAATAATAATAATTAATTAAAAAAATAAATAAAAATAACGATAATAATTTTTGGAGCTAGATTACTTGTAATTCTTTCAAAATACTGAAAGCATTAAAAATTAAAATATAAAAAGGAAACAATCAGCTATATTTAGCCCATGGTGCTAAGTCCCAACCTCAATCTGTACTACTACAAGATTTAAAATACAGGTACCCGGTATGCCAAATCTTCTTTATAAATGACCATTTAAAAAAGCACTGTTAGGAGATAGACCCTTTCTTACAAACAATCAATAAAATGGAAAAAATACTACTCAGAAAAGCAGAATTCTACATAAAAGTGATATACATTGTAGATCTGTCATCAGTTCTCCATTTTAAACACAAATGGTTATATCTATAATATAGATATATTTTACTATATATCTATAATATAGATATACCTGTGTAGTTAAATTTTACTAAAATAATTCTGTAGGATCAGTTATTCTTTAAAATGCTTTACATGTATATACTGTCAGTTCAAACATACCTTTAATAATTCAGATGTAGGAATTGGAAAAAGTGGCTGAGAAGTATTCAGCCTGAAATCCAAATCCAAGGGATGCCTAGGCCCCGATAGAGTACAAGGGCAATGCCCGATAGGATATCCTGGAGGGCAAAGTCTTCCACCAGAAAATGAATTTGAGTATTTTGAGGGCTGATTCATATGAATCATTGCACAGAAATTGAGAAAACCATTTGTACCTACATTGAAATGTGGTTTTTTTTTTTACTCAAAGCCTTAATATATAAGGCCTAAGGAATATACCTTGAGGCATACCATATGGACTTTACTGGCACATGTATATGCCAATGGGTGTACAATTCCCATACCTGATACATGTAATTGGACAGCCAAGATGGTCTGTGCAGTTTAGATGGATAAGGATTTAGTATCTACAGAAACTGGAATCATTCTAAGTGCTATCAACTAATTAACCTTTGTGATTCTAAGATGCTGATTATTGCTCATGCAGTGCAGTGCGGTGATAGAATGATCGTGTGCAGAAATCTAACCTTGTGTCTGCTTGGAGACTGGGTCTGCATCTTTTGACTTGGAACGTTTAGCAGCTATTTGATCACAAACAGGGCGGTTAAAACAAATAGCAAATAAATATTTTAAATAAATTCAATATTTTTGTACCTGAGTCATCCCACAGTCCTACACCTACCTTTTCTTCTTTAATTTTTTTTTTAAGGGAGTACAGAACAAAAAAAAGGAAAATTATCATCACATTAGGTGTCAAACATAGTGTTTGTGACTCATGGTCTTTAGAGGAAACCCACTACCACAACTCTTGAAATCTGGAGTGGCAATCAGCAATACATGCTGTTGTAGAAGCTGCGGTATAATTAGTTATAGGGCATTGCAAACATATATATAATATTATTTTATCCGGAAAAATTTCTTGAAATTGTTGTTACATGAAGTGCCATAGCAAAATAATTTAGCGATGGCATTTATGTGATAAATAATGGCTGCTATTGCCACACAGGCGACTCTTTTGGAATAGCAGCAAGGGATCTTTTACAGGCACTTTCCTACAGACAGGACACCATGTATCACATTCAGGCCCACCGAGAAGAGGGGGTGGGGGGGTCGGCAGGAGCAAGTGCCCCGGGGCCCATAGACATCTATAAAGTAGATGTATTAATCACTGCCCCTTGAACCCCAACCTGGGGACTCTATGCGACACCCAGTCTGGGGTCTATCGGCTCTCTCAATGGCCCTTATCACTTTGTTATACCATACTTGACATACGACTTTGTTTAGCATCCATATCAAAAGATGATTATAATACATAAGCCAACCTTCTGGGAGGGCTAGTAATATTCTCAAACATTTACTTAATTCTGACATTATTGTTATATTATTTAATGATAATAAACTGTATAGGACAAGACTACATATGTTCCTAATACATACAATTACAATATTGATACCATGTCGACAAAATTTAAATGTAAAAATGATGAGATTAAGAAACGCAGTAATTATAATTGTACCTGATTCAGTTGTCATACCACTCTCAGGTTCTCCTGAAAAATAAACAATTTAAATATATAATGTTTTTGTGCAAATGAGAAGAATCGTTCGACTGCTATTAAAAATGCGTGGTGACATTAATGTGATCAACATTTTAATAAGTTTTAGAAAGCGTATGGTGGGGTCTTAGTCCCCTACCCCCCCCCCCCCAACGTATGGTTTGTACGCTTGAGAAAATGTTGATAATTGTGGAGTAACTTCATAAAATAGCTTGCAAGTGTGCACAAGAACAATGTAAGTGGTGTGTTTACACATGAAAGTGAAAATGTCTATAAATAAATTAATTACTTAACGTGTATGACTGTTTAAGTACATATAATATCAATGATATGATGTAATAATTAACTGACATGAAAATGTGAATATTTTTACCATTATTTTATAATAATTTATAATATAATAATAATATAATTTGAACTTATATATATATACAGTAATTATATTAAAAAATTTTTTTTATAAAATCCCAAAATATATTTGAGAAAATGCCTATTATTTCAAATATTCCAAATAATAATTTTGTTTAAAAATAAATTAAAACCCAAAATATATCATATTTCAAGGATAATATAAAACCCAAAATTATATTACATCATATTTCAAGAAGACAGGAGAAATACCAATATGCCTTAAAGCATTGTAATAGATTATAAAAAAACTATATTTTGTAATGAATGCCCACAAAGACAAGGATATATACATGTATATATATATATATATATATATATATATATATATATATTAGTATTCTATACATAACTGTTAGTACTACTGTTAATTAATTTCAAACTAAAAATAAGCAGAATTAAAGAATAAAGTAAGTTTCACTTCTATATTTCTTTACAACTGAATATGCATGTAAATTCCAAAATATCTCTGGTGCAAATTATATAATCAGTTAATATTAAAGGGGCAGCATCATAGTTGACCAAGGTGGCAGTCCACAAAAATATTTTTTTATTAAAATGTATTACATTTAAAACAGATACTATCAATTACATACACAGAAAAACTGCTATCAATTAAAGCAATTAACTACCAGAAAAATAAAACTTTCTGTAAAGAAATAATTAAAAGTGTGTCTGATAGGAATTGATGGCAGTCCTCCTAATAATACTTATTTTCAAATATAGAGTATACATGTAGCATCAAATTTAAAAGAAACCAAATTACTTTTTATTAAAGCAATTTACTAGTATATTTAAAATGACAACATATGACCTTACGGACCTTATTCATCATGGAGAACCAGCTTCATAATATGTTTGTAGGGATTAATAAATTTGCAATTGTTTATCACCAATATATAAAGAACAACATGCCTCTTTAACTATGGTACTGCACCTTTAAATAGAAGTAGTTTTATTAGATGATACATAGAAGATGTTAAACTGACAGTAGTAACCATGCCAGTATGGGGGCATGACCTACTTTCTGTGACCTTGACCGTTATATGATCTCTCGAGCTGTAAGTTGGTGTTAAAGGGCCATGGACACAGCAGGTCATGGACATGAGCTGTCCTCCTCAAGGTCATGTGACAGTTAGACCAAGGCCACAGTGGGCTTGAAACAGCCTAAATAGGTCAGGGGGATTCCAAGTACGTAACTATGAACCTACATGTAAGTTGGTCTGTGACATAGCTGGGCATCCTCAAGGTCAGGCTCACACCAAGGTGATGCATTAAGCATGCCGAGGTCAGGCTATGAACCACACCAAGATCAAGATCACACCAAGGTCAATGCCACACAAAGGTCAAAATCATGGAAAGCAGGGTATTCCCCCATACTGGCATGGTTATTACTGTTGAACCATTTTTGAAATTAATGTACTACATATTAAAATTTGGCTACCTTTTAATATAATGGAAATAACTAAGTATTAGTGAAATATAATTGAAAATAGGCACCTATAAGAAAGAAACAAAGATAAAAATGCACAAAAAATGAAACAAAATTAATGTCTTACAGTAATGTATACCAATAGCAAACCCAGACTCAACTAATTGATAAAGGAAACAATTGATAAATTTCTGATTTGTTTCTTGTATAAAGCATACTTAGACCTATATGTAAATACACTTTACCATAATTTGTAATGAATTCAAAACATTTAAAAGAAGATATTCAAATTAATTTTATAACAAGTAATATTTTCTATTCCATTCAATTTGCTATAAGTGTAGTTTACTATCATTACATGTATTTTTTTGTTAAATTAAATTTTATTTTCATTAAATACGTATTGTATATATATTATATAATAATATTCAACTGGTCAAATACAGGCTTTCCAGGTACTCATAATCTGTAAATGGTAAAAGTAATCATGATTAAAACTAGGATGAAAAACATAACCAGCATGTGATCTAATAAATCTTTATCAACTTATTTCAAGTTGATAGAGCTCGTGATTTTAGCACAGACATTATCTGGTTCAAATCTTCTCAGCAACCCCTGAAATTGCCTGTGGAAATCGGCAATGCTGTGGAGACTGCCGTGGAATTTTTCATTCTCTGTGGCTCTTTTTGTCCAAGATGTATTTTTTCTTATTATTAAAAATAAAGTGAACTTTATGTTAAAATTCCCGTGATAAATGCTGTGGAAACTATTTCTCCACAGCATTTATTTTGCCATGGACATTTTCTTAATTACAGGGGTTGAGTATCTGGTTCAAATCTCCTCAGTGGAGGCTGAAACATCTGTTACATGTTCAAGACATGAACAAGAACTTGAAAGTTATTTTAAAGATGTGTTATTATAATTTTGAATGGCGACTTGGTCTGGAAACTTTTAGATGTATCCTAAAATAAATATTGCTGCTTCAGAACCAAAAGGGTGTAAGTCTGGATTTACTGGTATTGCTGAATATCCGTAAGTGAGCTGCATCTGGTGCACAAAGGGTATATGTAGGTTTCTGGTGCTATCCCACATTTATTTTGAAATCAAAAGATATTTTACACAAAACTCGTATCTAATTATGAAAGAGTTTTTGGCCCTTTTTTCCATCTATGTGCTACCGCAAGTTACTCTCTTTTGGTTCCATAGCAGCGATTTATTAAAGCTCCCTATCCATCGCTAGGATTAGTCCAAAGGGGAAAATGAGGGTAACTCTGGAAAACCTGTAACTACGACAACTCACAAAACTTGACCCTGCTGAGGGTTGACGTGTGCATTCAAGGCGGAAATTGAAGACATGAAAGTGAGAAACTAAGTTATGGATGACATTTGAAATGGTACTGCAAAAGGACCGATCTGTGATTATATATAAAAACAAGAAAAAACATTAAAAGAAAGATCTTCAAGTCCTACATGTACGCAACAACATAAATTAATTTTGATCAACAAATTATTTTGTATATTTATAAAAAAAATATAATGTAAATTTTTTTTTTTTTAATTAGCATGTAATAATATTGAATAGAATTTGTAAATTGATTGTCAAATCATTATTATGTAATATTATTATGAAAACCGACTGACAAATTATTATTATGTTATACATTTATTAATATGAAAATTGATTGACAAGTTATTAATACGCCTGTTAATATGAAAACTGACAAATTATTATTAATGTATTAATAGAATTAATAGAAAAATTGTCATTACGTACATGTACATTTAATAATAAAAGAATAATATTTTAAAATGACTTTGTTAGTATACGCATGCATTCTATGACTGAGTACGAAAACATTTAATAGAAAAGAAAAGAGAAATTTACTATTGCTATTCTACAAAAATAAAAAACATGCGGTTAATAATCTATAGATGATGTACTTTTATGTATTACTAATTATTCTAAAGACCACAATCAAGTTGCTTAAGTTTGAAAAACAAAAAAATTAAATTCCTGAAATGTTTATTTATTACTTTAATTGCTATTTTCATTTTAGTATCTAAGAAAATTATTTCCAACAAAACAGAAAATAAAAAAATAGTAATTAGGGGGAGGTGTTAATTATTTTTTTAAATAAACTTTTTAAACCATGTTTTATTTAGTATTTAAGAAATATATTTCCTACAAAATAGAAAATAGAAATTAGGAGGAATTACATTTTAAAAATTTTACTTTTTTTTACCGTGTACCATCTTAAAATAAGAGGTTACCTTTCAAGATTGTGAAACAAATTAAAATAATATTTTTATCCTAAAAGCCCTCCACATCCCCCCTCCATTACCGCTTTGAGCCTCTGATGATAAAAAATTGAAAGTTTACCTATTTTTAATATTAATAGTTCATTTTAATGATAATTTTAAGCTGATTAATACTGTGTAGAGGAATATATGTTTAAAAGTTTTTAAATATGGACCATAAATGATGATAAATGATAATGCAAATAGCCTCTAAACACAACATTCTACTATAATATATAAATTTACATTTTAAGGAAAGAAGGATTCATTTAAACATTTTCTATAAACATGATAACAGATAAAAAAAACTTTTTTTTTCTTCTTTTTTTTACATTATTTATTATTTAAAGATAGCAATAAATTAAAAAAAACATATATTTTATTGATAAAATAGAATGCAGTAAAACAAAAAAATCCTTATTCATAAAAAAATATATTGGAAAAAAAAAGGGTTTAAATATTTTTTATAAATTTTTAGTTTATATATTAGAGAAAAAAAAATACTGGGTTTATATATTAGAAAAAAATATGTTGCTTTATATATTTAAAAAAAATGTTGGTTTATATAATTATTAGATAAAAAATGTTGGTTTATATATTTAAAAAAATGTTGGTTTATATATTTTTAAAAAATGTTGTTTTATATATTAGAAAACAAAACTGCTTTATACGTGTTTATTAGAAAACAAAGTTGGTTTACATATTAGAAATAAAATGTTGGTTTATACATTAGAAAACAAAATTGGTTTATATATTAGAAAACAAAATTGGTTTATTTATTAGAAAACAAAATTGGTTTATATATTAGAAATAAAAATTGGTTTATATGTCAGAAAAAGCCCAATTTATTTATATATTGAAAAAAACAAATGTTAAGTTGATATATTAGAAAAACAAAAGTTGGTTTATATACATGTATTACAAAACAAAATAATTGGTTTATATATTAGAAAAAAGAAAGTTAGTTTATATATTAGAAAAAACAAATGTGTGTTTATATATTAGAAAAAAAAAGTTAGTTTATATATGAGAAAAAAAAAAGTTAGTTTATATACATTTGCATATAAGAAAAAACATTTTGTGTAAATAATTTTAAAAAATTGGTTTATATATGAGAAAAAAAGAGTTAGTTTATACATGTATATTAGAAAACAGAACTGATTTATACATTAGAAAAAAATGTTGCTTTATTACACGTATATTAGAAAAAAATATTCATTTATATATTAGAAAACAAAATTGGTTTATATATTAGAAAAAAAGTTGGTTTATATGTTAAAAAAAGTACTACTAAGCCAAGAATTTTAAACGCAGCATTGCTAAACTACGAGAAGCCAAACAGGGCTGCTGATGCTGCAACAGCAGTAATGTTCATCCAGCTAAGCTGTTCACCTATCTATTTTAATGCTCACTCATGAAGAATTGCACATCTGCACAGGCCACCCAACTCAGCTAGAGGGAAAAAAGAGATACCTTTAACAGTACCATCTAGGTTGAATTCAATTGGTCCGAACACTTTCTCTATTGCAGACTTGGCCTGCTCTGCACTAGAACTACCGTGAATGGCGTTCTTCAGTAAACTTTCACCAAACTGAGCTCGTAATCTAAAAAAGTAATAATAATAAATAAGGCCAGAATTTTTTTATTATTTGTTTCACGAACCTACTGACCTATATTCTGCTAATTAAAATAAAATGAAAAGTGAAAATTCACACTTATTTTATTTCCGCTGACTTTCCTGAAGGCTAGAAAGGAAAAAAGAAAATTTCTGCACCACTGTTTACACAAAAACATTAAATTTACACTTTGAAGTTGAATAATTTCTTTTCTTAGTGGGTGAATATAAAAGTTTGCCGACATATGACCAGTTAAATTAATAAAACTGATAAAATTTATTTTATACCAAATTTTATTTTCCCCTCCCAAGACATTTTGTATCTTTTTTTCCCACCCTCCTACACTATTTTTTGGAGGCCTATGTTTGAGAAACAAAAAAACTGGCCTAAATAGATAAATAAAACATAGATAAATAAAAAATAGATAAATAAAAAATAGATAAATAATTTGAGTAAATTTCATTTAAAAGCAATTCTGTTCATTCCCATAACAGTTTGGAAGAAAAGTGGAAATTTTGTGTTATGGTACGAATAGGAAATTAATGTCCATGTTGATTTTATTTCTGTTTATATGTGACCCATTCAAGCTAAGCCAGTCACAATGACCAAAAATATACATACAGACACAAATCAATGATACTAATAGCTATATACAATATAATGACACAAAACAAACAAAAAACGACGTGGTAAACAAAAACAAATTAAATATAAATAATAATAACAACAACAAGTTAATAATAATAAATTTCATCATGTATTTTGTAAAGTTTGTTTTATTTAACGATGCATCTAGAGCACACTGATTTTTATCTTATCATTGGCTATCGGAGGTCAATACCATCATGAATGATGACATAATTATAGGATATTAAACGAGTTTTCATTTTGTATCACGTTTATGTCTCGTGTGAAATAATTTTTTAACGAGGGACATAAAACTGATGCGAAATGGAAGCGAGTTTAATATCCTATTTATTATCCATTATCAATTTTAAGTTAAATTTGAAAAAACAACCTGACAACAACAAAAATAAAACCAATCGTTTTCCTTTTTTTGGAAGCAAACCATGTGAAGTAATATGAAGTCGTATGACGTCAAAAGTGTTACATACCAGTATGACATAGTACTAGGATATAACACTTTGATATGTACCAAGATATGTTGAGCCATATGGGTAATAATATATTATTTTACTAGGCCTAATATAAAGGAAAGCAAAATTATCGAGTGTTTTCACAAAACTTGCAGCATGACAATTTGGATAAATGGAAATGACCACATAAACTGCATGTCTAATGTACTGTTATGTACAACTGTCCTTATATGACACCATTATTCAAAGCCAAAGCAGTATTATGGATTTGTAAAACATAGATTTTTTTCAAATTAACATGACATGGACTTAGCAAGTTTTGTGAATCCTAACAAAGAAATAAAGAATTGAACTGAATTAAGTAAAAATAACTTGTGTTCCTTGTTAGACAATAAAACATGATAAAGCAAGTTTTGTGAAAGTTCCCCTTAATTTACTTACGAATCTGGGGCTTCTGCTTTAGCTATTTCTGGATCAGTTGGTCCTATCGTCTGTCTCCACCCACTGACTGCGTCTTCTCGTGATAACACCATGAACATTGTGGGACCACTGAAAACAAGGACAAAAATATTGAGGGACCAGTGAAAACAAGGATAACATGAATATTGTGGGACCAGTGAAAACAAGAACAAACATTTTGTGGGACAAGTGAAAACAAGGACAAAAATATTGTGGGACCAATGAAAACAAGGACAACATGAATATTGTAGGACCAGTGAAAACAGGGATAACATGAAAATTGTGGGACCAGTGAAAACAAGGACAAGGAAATTGTGGAATCAGTGAAAACAAGTACAAGAAAATTGTGGGACCAATGGAAACAAGGATAACATGAACATTGTGGGACGAGTGAAAACAAGGACAAACATATTGTGGGACCAATGAAAACAAGGACAACATGAATATTGTGGGACCAGTGAAAACAAGGACAAGAAAATAGTGGAACCAGTGAAAACAAGGATAATAATAAAAATGTGGGACCAGTGAAAACAAGGATAACATGAAAATTGTAGGCCAATGAAAACAAGGACACAAATATTGTAGGACCAGTGAAAACAGATAACATAAAAATTGTGAAAATCATTGTCTTCCACTAAAAAACATAAATTATATTCTTCTCCCAACTATTTTTGTATTAGAGTTGTAATGACATGCAGAGCCAGATTTATAAGGGGACAAAGGGGGCAATTGGCCGGGCCTCCCTGCCATGAAGGACCCCCCCAGACTAAGGACTTCCTTTATAAAAAAAGAAAGAAGTAATAATTATAAAATTAGTTCTATTCATTCATTTTAGTTCATTTTTTTTATTTGTCATGTAATTTAATTTCTATGTTGA
>JAULBS010096441.1:0-16667 GCA_032355785.1 Symmetromphalus regularis | reverse complement strand
TCTCTCTCTCTCTCTCTCTCTCTCTCTCTGTCTGTCTCTCTCTCTCTCTCTCTCTCTCTCTCTCTCTCTCTATGTCTGTCTCTCTCGCTCGCGTTCTCTCTATCGCTCGCTAGCTTGCTCTCTCTTTCTCTCCCTCCAATTTCTATTTTTTATTGTTTTATTTTATTCACCCCACCCCCTCGAATTTGTTTTTCCTCCAGATGTCTATTTATTATAATTATAAATATATATCTATCTATCTATCTATCTATCTATCTATCTATCTATCTATCTATCTATCTATCTATCTATATGAATGTGTCTTTCTGTGTAAATATAAACATTTCTGGAGGAATAATGTTTTTCAAAGCCAAGGCAAGGCAAAAGGAAGGGCAGGGCAGGGCAAAATAGTATGCAAAAGGCAAGGTATGGCAAGGCAAGGCAAAATACTAGGCAAAATGCAAGGTAAGGCAAGGGGTAAGACAAAAGCTAAGACAATGCAAGGTAAAGCAATACAACTCAACGCAGGTTTATTTATTAATTTTGAATTGTCACTGTTAATTAATCCCTACTTTCTCTCATTACCCTCTGTCCAGCATTCAGTCTATCTAATGAAAATAAATAATGGAAAGGAAGCTATAAAGAAGCATTCTAATTCTTGTCACACGGTGCGTGTGGTCTGTGGAAATAGATAGCTTAACTAAAGATACCTCATAAATTTGATAAATGTTGATATATCACCGTGTCATCCAATATATTCCCATTATAGGCACACTGTAATCTTTATTGGATACGAAATGTCACAGACCAGACATTATCATGATGTATACCCATATATTACAACGGGAACAATGATTGGAGATAATGTACGTCTTTTCACAATCTGACATTGTATTGGCCGCATCTACACGACCAAGTGTATCCGATATCACTTAATATTCACGGATAGATTTTTTGGACGTCGCAGTACACCAGCATTTTAGCCTGACTTGTCAGGAGTGTTTCTCAGCCTTGGATTTATACGAAACCTGATCGGACAGGGGTAATTCTTCTTGGTGGGTTTTCAAGCCTATAAAGTCGTATAGCTTTGTTAATGTACGTGTGGACAGACAACGACAATGTACCTTGTCACAGTGAATGGTTTAGGATTACAAGGTAGAACGTGAGACTTTTCCAGGGATTAAGGGAGATATAACGCCCAAGTACTAAGAACTTGTAAAACCGGTAGAGGGGAGGAGCTGGATACACAAATTTGAGTATGAATAAGAATGATAAAATAGCGTAATCTACCAAAATCTACCCATCTTGACAATCCCTTGAAGAAATAAAAAAAGAAAATATTGTTTGTTTAACGAAACCCCAACACATTGTTTATTCATAGGCGAGTATGTGTTAGATATACAGTGTTTTACGACTCATGGTCTTGAAAGGAAACACGCTGCCGCCGCGTACGTTACTCTTTCCCATTAGCAGTAAGCAATCTTTTATATGTGCTTTCCCACACACAACGGCCTTTGATAAATCAGTTGTGGACCAACTGATCGGTGTAAGTGGCATACATCTAATCATTGAGTCTTGTAGAGCACTCACTCTGGGTTGTAGCCGAGATTAACAATCCCATGATTTGACAACGCCACCTGGGCCGGTCGCCAGGATGAAATCAAACATAAAAGTCATATGTTACTTACTGGATCATTCATGGTCGTAACTACATTGAAGCAAATGACAAATGCCTCATACCAAAATTGTCGATTTTTTTTAATACAAAGACCCCTCACCCAATCATTTTTGACCCCCTCCGCTTGGCGATTAGTGTTTTTACCTCATTTCAAAAGGTGTCTAGTTACGGCCATGCCATTGCTAGTGAATTGCTTTGATTAGTAGATATTTGTTTTTTTCTGGGACGGGTTTAGCTCAGTCGGTAAAGCGTTTACCTGGAATTATTCTTTGATTGTTTTTCCCTCGTTCCAGCACGAATGGTATTTCAAATTCCATGGTATATGCTGTCTTGTCTGGGAAAGTGTCTATAACAGATCCCTTGCTGCTAATGGGAAAATGTAGCCTGTCTCCTCAGACTCTGTGTCAAAATTACACACATATTGTTAAGAGGTCTGCCACTAATTCCAATCCAACGCAAATTTCAATATTTCCCTATACATTTATTGTTTTTCTGCTAGTACATTGTAAATTACTGCAAATTAAAGCAATTTATTATGTGAATGGAACTGAGGGTATGCTTTTTTAAATACAGTACATTTGAACATAAATATTTATTATGGCAAACAAAATTCGACCCCCAATAGCCGATGTTTATTTTTGTGCTGGGGGTGGGTGTCATTAAATAAATAAATAAATGTTTAGAAATTTTACACGTTGTGCAAATATGATGATGCCCCTTTAAAGATGAAGGTCTCTTTGAATACATCTATTTTCCTCGTCTGTCTATGGCTTCGTCTTTAGTACACCGCGTTTTACAATGCTATCAAGTGGAAAACGCATTACGAAGTACAGCTAATTTTCTGCAACTGTTCAAGTGGTTTTCAAAGGCATGCAAATGACTCATTTACCGGTGTACACTAAACATGACTGTAGAAAAACAGGAGAAACATGGCGATCTGTCGTACTTGAAAAGCTGTTTTTATGGTCTGTATGTTCGTAAAGCGTTTGATGACGAGTGCGTCTGTAGGCCTGTCAGTGACAATGCATACGTCTGCATGAGTTAGCAAACGTTCATTTATCTTCAAACGAATTTCATACTTGAAGAAAACCAAGAGCCGATCCAAACTGAAAGTCTCCACGAAACATAGTTCACGAGGAAATAAATATAAATAATAATAAATAAACATTTAAAAATAATAATAATAAAAAAAAATATAATAAAAAAGTAATAAATAAATTTAAAAACTCTCGAGAAAAAATATATAAACAATAATATATAAATGAATTTTTAATATAATAAATAAGATAAAAAAATATATATAATAAAAAAAAGTAATTAATAAATAAACAACAAATAAATAAATTTTAAAAAATAAACAAAAATAAAAAGTCATAAATAAATAATAATAATAATAATGAAATACATAGTACTTTGTCACAACAACACGACCTTCTTGTTCATGTTTCTTTTGTAGACCATGATGTCCAAGGGTTTTAAATGGCAAACCAGAACGAAGTGCATAACCAAACTTGTGGAGAATAGTACCTAGAGTGGTTTATGCTCTTAAAGGTGCACTATCATAGTTACAAGTGTCACATTTTTCTATTTTATTTTTACATGTAAAAGTGATAAATAAATGCAGATTAATCGAGCCTTACCAATATAATGACCTACATAACAATATCAAACGTTTAATATAGGGCTTTCAAAAAAAAAAAAAAATCTGCCCAATGAATATGGCACCTAATTATGTTGTTATTTTAATTATTCTAGTAGAATTATTTAAGTTATTGTTTGAATTTAATTGGTGGTATACTCTACATTTTAACATAAATATTATTAGGATAAATGCCACAAATTCCTAAAAAAAAAGAAGAGTAAAGTTTGTTTTATTTAACAACACCTCTAGAGCACATAGATTTCTATCTTATCATCGGCTATTGGACGTCATACATATGGTCATTCTGACATATGTCTTTAGAGGAAACCCTCTGCCTCCACACAGGCTACTCTTACCAATAAGCAGCAAGGTGTATTTTATATGCACAGTCTCACAGACAGGACAGCACATACCACGACCTTAGATAAACTAGTTGTGGACCACTGGTTGGATCGAAAAATAGCCCAAACTGCAAAATGATCCGACGACCGACCGGTTCACAGGCGGACACTCTACCGTTTTGAGCTACATCCCGCTCGCCACAAAATCCTTATAACGCACTTTAATTATTTCCCTTTGAAAGAATCTTTTTTAATTTTTTTTTTTCGCTGGTAAATAGCTTTAATTGATATTAATTTGGTCTATGCATGTAATTGAGGACATGCTCGTTTAAATGCAATGCATTTCAAGTAATGTTTATGGAACTGCCACCTTCTGTAACCATGATTCTGCCCCTTTAACATAAACTACATAAGAAACTGTCAAACCGTTCGATTGGTCCCGCCCCGGAAATCCTGTCGATGGGAAGATGACATTGCTACACACACACAAAACTGCATCCGCTGCTAAACTACAAAATGTATGTAGCTTGGAAAAAGCGATAAGTCCAACTACATATGTTTTAGATCATTTCTTAGCAAGCCGCAGAGCTTTAGGTGGCAAGAAATCGCGTTTTCTTGCCAAATATTGTGCCGTATTTCTGCACTCACCCAGTCATTTTTATACTGACCCTTTGACAAGACACTAAGTGTTTTTCAGCTCATCCTATATACCTATCCGCTTTTTCGGAGGCCAGGGTTGGCGCAGCCCTTTAAATATTGGGGAAGGGGGCAAGACGGAATAGGGTCGCCATCAGTAATTTGAAGGGCGCCTACGACGTACAAAATAAATGTAAAACATGCAAATTTTAGGGAACCTATTGTTGCAAAAAAGGGATCATCATCCTTGAGGGGGGTCAAAAATGCCACCATTGTAACCCATGTTGCTGCGCCGACCCTGTCAGAGACACAAATGTTGGCAAACAGCCTAAGACCTTGAATTCACGCATACACAAACTTCGAACCTGTAAACACAATAATGAAAAAAAAAAATGGCGCACAGATTTGAAATAATCAATCTTTCATTGCGTGCCTTATAATTTTTCTTTTTAAGGAAAGAAGAAAAAAAGACCATAAACATGCCAACACCCCGAGTAATAAATAAATGAACATCAAACATAAGAGTCAATAAAGAAAATGGTCTTTCTCACTACTTATAAATGATTTACGACTAGACAAAACGCTTGTAACGTTATAAATTATTTACAAGGATCGACGAATTCGTTCAGTTAAGCGTTGAACGCTATCCGGTTATTCCATACTAAGTTCCCGCTCTAAGTTCAATTAAGTTACTTTTTTTTTGCCCTGTGATTTATGGTCCTGTTTTTCCCTCTGCGACTGCGCAGCGACAGGTGATATATCTTTAAAGTCTTTGGGGGATTTAAATGCGTTTAATTTGTTAGTGAGAAGCAAGAAGAATTTCACCGAACTTGAATGTTATTAACTTTGGATGGCAAGACTAATTATTTCTGAACGTGTGTCACGTTGGAACATTTATTTCTTACAATGACACCGAAATGAATTAACACCGCCGAAAAAGACTGGAATTTATGAGGATTTATGGGATAGGTAGTACTTTTTATCTAGTCGGAGGTTAAAGGGACATAGTGGTAATTTGGACAAAAGTAATAAACTGAGGAATATTTGTTTATCAACACCCTATCAACACTTTCTTTCAAGGGCGAAAATCCGTTCCTGAAAGTGGAGGGGGGGGAGGAACGGAGCACCACCCTTGTCCAAAAAGTTGGGCGGACGGACCATCCCGCTGCCCCCTCCCATCCCACCACCATTATAGACCACATGTGTACTTCGGTATATTTGCGCTAAAACCATATGGTTTAAAGTGTTACATTGATACAATAAAGAGAAAACTGGTAAAGATTATTATTTAGGCATTTTAATTTTAATTTCACTGAAATTTTCAGGGTTTTTTTATGCAAAAAGTGGGGGGATAATTATATAGGCGTCCCCCCCCTCCCCCGTCCAATTTACACCCATGCTTTCTTTATTCACCGGTTGTTAATTTGATGTCAAACTTAACATATTTGTGGGTTACATAGGATACTCTTTTCTATTAAAGACCCGTAGGACGGATTTTCAAAGTGGAGGGACTCATTTTTCAAAGTTTGGGGCTAATTATTAAGGGTGAATAAAATGTGTTGTGCGAAACCGCGAATTTTTACCCGAAATAAAAACTGGCGTAAATATTGGGGGTGGGGGAAGGGGTGGGGGCTAATCCCCTTACTCCCCGGCTCCTACGGGCCTATACTACTACAAAAATTATTTTATTATGCACTCACCAGTTTACAATAAAATATACTGAAAAGCAAAAGAAACGCACATTTAATATGCAATATTTGATTGAATAAAAGTTAACGATAACATTGGCTGTTTGGCTTACTGGAGGCATGTCCAAAGAAGCGTAAAGCGTGCGAAGCATGAGTTTTATGAATCTTTCATCTAATTTGATTAATCTAGATCTGAACAAATATTTGTGTTTCTTTTGCTGTTAAGTTTATTATACACTACTGAGGTACTTCATAAAATTAGTCATTTGCAAAAAAAAAGGTTATTTATTATTATATATTAACAAAACCGTCACAATGGTTCTAGGGTATGAACTTTGGGAAACATATTTTAGCAATGTAACTGTGTCTCTGTGGTTAAGCTGTCGGACGTATGGCTTGTAGATACTGGGATCAAATCGCAGTCGAGGCATAGAATTTTTATTCTCGATACCGGTTCAAAACCCAGAGTGAGTGCTCCGCAATGATCTGTGGATAGGTGTACACTATTTGCACCGACCAGTGGTTCCATAACTGGTTTATAAAAAACCCGTGGTGTATGCTATTCTGTCTGGATAAAGCATATACAAGATTTCTTGTTTCTAATCAGAAAGAGAAGCCTATGCGGCGGAAGCGGATTCCCTATCAAGACGAAGAGAAGCAAAAAAAAAAAAAGTTAATAATAATATTAAAAAAAAATAATAATAATAAAAAATACGCTCCATATATCTGTCGAGTACAAACATACGCAAATTGCAAACACACGCATATTTTAAACACACGTAAATTGTAAACTGCAAATATTCAACAGCAATCAAGCGTCAATTTCAACAATGAGCACACACCAAATGCCAGTAATACACTAACAACAGACATATTATGCAGAATACAAACACACACAAATTTTAAACATTCGTAAATTGTAAACATCTGCCGATTGGTAACATTTTGCAGAATTCAAACATGCGTATATTACAGACAGATGCAAATAACAAACATTTAGATTGAAAACGTACATGAACAGGAAACACATGTTAACTGGAAACAGTACGACTGCAAACACACGCGTATTGTAAACAAATACTGATTAGAACATATGCATGTTTCAAACATGCAGATTGATAACACGTGAACTGCAAACATAGGAGTCTGCAAACACACGCATATTGCAAACATATACAGATTAGAACATATGTATGTTTCAAACATGCAGATTGATAACACGTGAACTGCAAACATAGGAGTCTGCAAACACGCATATTGCAGACATATACAGATTAGAGCATATGCATGTTTCAAACATTCAGATTGATAACACGTGAACTGCAAACATAGGGTGACTGTAAACATAAGCAGATTTGAAACATACGTAAATATCCTCAAACTGCAAAAGTTCGCAAATTTTAAGCACAACTAATCGCATATTGCAAACATACACTAACTTGAAACATACACAAACATTCTTACTGCAAACACATGCAAACTACACTGCAAAAAATACGCCAACAAAAACACACACGAAAGTCTTGCGAAATACAGCAGCAGGCGGTTTCCTTTCCCGCTCGCTCGCGCACTGACGGCATTGTACGTACTTGAGAAGGTACAGAAGTAGAGGCGCGCAGTGCAACAAGCGTGATTGATATCTGGCGAAATCTTGTGTGACTTCATCTGTCAGGCTAACTAGCACGCGGGAACGCAGAATTAATTGCTCACATGATAAGCACGTCTGACGTGATGAAAGAGGTATGGAAGCTTTTCTATCCTGGTGGGCCGTGGGCCTGTCAGTAGCCGCTTTTCCTCGGGCTCCAGCTGTCAGACGTTAACAGCTTTACGGTAACAAACACTGTTGATCTGACTGCTGCAGCCAGCACTTCTCTAATTTACTCCCTGCTGCAAGCGTATTCTGCAACCCTATACTGTTTATTAGAAGAAAATATTTTTCTAATTATGACTGACAATCCGACAGATCGTACATTTAAGGCTCCGCTGTATATGTTTTATCGTTGATGGCCCTGTCAGAAGAAATTTATAAATTTATGTTTTACTTATCTGCGCTCGAGATGAGCGACCACGTTGGCTGGTGGAGTGGAGATGTATAGCAGAACTCTCGGTGCGCGGGGTTTCGTTTTGGGTTCAAGCTAATACATCACTGCCAAAACAACGTTTGTGAGCTGCTTATCTCTGACAGGAAATAACGCTGCTTCTGTTTGAGGCAGGGAATGTGTAAAACTTGCAAGAGATGCCATCATAGCTGTCGTCTGATGTCATGTCTCAACCATTTAATGCGTGATTAATGATAGGAGGTTGCCGTTTAGAAAGTGCTATATATTTTGTACTCAGACATCTGACGGTGATTGGCTGAGAGTTATGAGCGGCTAAAGTCACTGGGTGGCGTTGCAAACGAGAGAATGATTGCGCCATTTTAGCAATGTTCTAAATTACTTTTCTCTGATAGTTAGAACTGACGTATATATATAACAAGTTCGTACTGGGAGATGTCTCGGCCATAATGAGATTAAAACGGGTGGGGGAGAAAACAGGCAGTGCAAATGTTCTCGGGGCGATACCACTGCATAATGAATTTTATAAATGGACAGCTAATTGCATTCTGAGAGGAATTTGTGGTATAGTGTGCATATAAAAAATATGAGCGGCGGGGGGGGGGGGGGGCAAGGAAGGTAACTTGAATATAAAGTAAAACATGTACATAAAGGTAATATTATATACTGAACAGCAAAAGAAACGCAAATGTTTATTTAGATCCAGTTTAATCAAATTAGGCGAAAAATGCATTCATGATAACCGTTCAATGCTTTACACTGCACATGCCTCCAGTAAGCAAAACAGCCAACGTCAAAATATGGTTAACTTTTATTGAGTCAAACATTGCAAATTAAATTTACGTTTCTTTTGCTGTTCAGTATATAACAAAAACCTGTTTGTTTTGTAACGTTCATGCATTAATGCAATTCATGTTCAAACACGCTTATACGGGTATGCATCTCACGAACCTTTAGTAGTTGCCTTAGACAAATATTATTATTTTGACCTGCTGATCAGATATACCAATCAATAACGTCACCTTTTAAATCAACCACCAGTTTATACAGTGTTTAGAAATAGCAACGAAAACGAGAAATTTGTCAATGTTACGTGCTCTTAAACATCCTTTGCTTTACTGAACAGATGTGTCTAACAAATTCATACATTACTTCAAAATGAATGTTCATACTTCACAGGTTATTAAAATAAGAAGAAAAAAGAAACTAGCAGCATTAACACATGATAGGTTATATATTATATGTCAATAAAATTCAATAGTTTATTTTTTCTTCAAACAAAGTGTGACTAGACATAGAACAAATAACCTTTCACTCAGATATTACTTCAGAAATGACCTCATCAACGATGTAACCCTAGCCATCGATCGAACAAGACGGAACTCTTTCTAGTCTCATGATGGACATTAGTTCTCTCTGTGACTAACAAACTGTCTCTGCGATCTCATAACCGTCTTATGGAAAAGATAGAGAGTGATACGGCAACAGTAAATCCACAGCCAATTGGTGATAATGTGCACAAAGACACCAGACATCAGTGTTGTTAGCCGACCCAAGACTGATTTACTGCAAATGGGATCTATTCCGAACACTGTGGTCCGGTTCGTAATTCATACTTAACCCTGACGGCCAGTGTTTTGCTTCCTGTTATCGATATAACTGCCGCCTAGTCTTAGATATGATGAGTGAAAGGAAAGGAATGTTTGTTATATCAACACCTAGAGAAGATACCACCACTGACACCAAACAAGATATACTTTTTTTGTTAGAAAAATAAATATGTTCTTTGCAAGAACTTTCCCAAATTCCATACAACAACCTTTGGTATACCAGTTATGAACGGAGCAGGCTGTAGCTCAAATGGTAGTGTCCGCCTGTGAACCGGTCGGTCGTCGGGTCGATCCTTCTGAGTGGATCCATTTTCAGTTTGGGCTATTTTCCGTTCCAAACAAGGGTCCACAACTGGTTCAGCAAAGGCCGTGGTATGTGTCGTCCTGTCTATGGGACAGTGCATATAAAAGACCCCTTGCTGCTTAGCCAATATCGCGACAGCGGGTTTTCTCTAAACATATGTCAGAATGACCATATGATTGACGTCCAATAGCCGACGAGATAAAAAAAAAATTCAATGTGCTCTAGAGGCATCGTTAAATAAAACAAACTTTACTTTTTACCATTTATAAATCATTATTTGGAACGGGAAATGACCAATGAGAAATGATCCGACGATCCACAGCATTTCAGCCGATCTCTGGTTTGGAAAAATAATAATAATAAAAAATAAATTAATAAAAACCAGCTCTGTCATGTGCAATGCATTATTTATAGCCATTATTTATATTTGAAAAAGAAACAACTCGGAACTATGAATGATGATTTTATTTTTATTTTAACCCAATGATTTAGATTAAATCCGTAAACTAAATAACAAATGGGCATCATGATACAAAATTATTATGTTTAACATTTAATAATGTTCTTAAAAATGCACATCGTCATCACAGTACTCCTGTTTAACCAAGCTAACTACGGTATACCACGTTTATGGTATATAATACATCAGACTACCATGGTTTAACACATTTTATTCTACATGTTACAAAACTGTAGACACAGATCACATAAAACGTCTCGTAAACATTGGATCGGGGAGAAATCACCTAGGTGACCTTTTGCGAGTGGGTACGAAATTCAAGAGAAAATGGCGGGTCGTAAAGGCGTGTGGCCGCGCATCGTTTCCAATCACTCTGCTAACATCCACGCACATTAATTCTCTGACAAGACAAATTTACGTTGTCGAGGCGACTCATATTGAAGCGCAAACCTAAAACCCTTAAGCGAATTTAATATGTCTCGGCAGAAAATTGCTTGACCTTTGCCAGCGTTGCTTCATAATTCTCTCCCCTTACCGACAACTCTTCAATCTATTTCGCGAAGGTCGCGCCCTCTGGTGACGCAGTGGCATGCCTCTCCATTTCTCTAGCCGTCGTTTGACACATTGTCATTTGTTCCTTGTTTTACTGTTGACAGGCGGGGATTAGCCTGCTGTGAGCTCGGGACACCGCAGTCGACAAAGACATAAATTAAAATATGATGGTCTCTTTCTAAACTAATCAATTCACAAAGGAATGGAGTGCTTTGGGTTTTTGTTACATGGTAAGGATTATTTGTTTAACGTCACCCCAGCACATTACTTATTCAATAGCTATTAAGTGAGATGCTTACAGTGTGGGAAAATAACCACAGTGCGAAACCCCCACACACCCCCACACACACCCAATACGCGATGTTTTCTTTTTATACTTTGGGTTCGTTAAATAAATAAATAAGGGTGTAGGAAAACCGCTACCGCGACATAGGCTACTCTTTTTGGGAACAAAATTAACATACGCATGTTACATGTTCTTTATACCTGTTAATTTTTGTGAGTCTCGTCAGTCCAGTGGTAGGACATCAGACTCTCAACCTGAAGACAGTGGTTCAAAACCCGTTGGAGGTTATCTCACACTTGACTATGTGTCCAAATTACCACGTTTGAAATCCAATAACTGATGAGTAAGAAATCAAATTGCATGCTGTGGAGTTATTAAACAACAACAATAAGAAAAACTCAGTTAATTTACTTTATTAGTTCCTAATACACGCAATAAGTTTATTTTAATAATACGTGGCATTCAGAGCAACTAATACAGAATAATAATATTATTTTGATTATCTCACCTGACTGCACTTAAAATATTCCTGTGTTTTTATAAAATATTATTCTTAGTGCTTATTTCAGAGACTAAAATTATACGGCGTCTTGTCTGAGCTTATAAATAATTCAGAGGCAATTAAAAAAAATAAAGAAATAAACACATTAACCTGTTTGTATACATTGCAAAACAAAACAACAATGAAAAGATGGATTGGGAAGCTCAACGAAACGCGTCATAGATCCAAAAACGAAGATTACATCTTTCATATCATTTCTTCCTTCCATCTTGGCACACGCCTTTACGAACTTCAAAGAAATGATGACGCACATTATGTCACCCACAGTCACCCCCCATTGTTCTTCCTGTTGAGAATCATGACAACACAACCATTTATTCTCCACGCTTGTCTAATTCAGTGGTAAACAATTTGGGCTGTAAGAAGACCTCCGCCCTCTGCCGCCATTAACGCGTCTCCAGTCTAAGCCCTCCATTAATTGTCAGCCTCTGCATATCAATACAAATTTGCAGTAATTGATTTTGTAATACACAGAGAATACGTAATCATTCATGAAATATTTTCCATCTTTTGACAGGCCCTGCGAGATTCCTCGCTGGATGACATCTGTGAATGAGCTCGGAATACTAACTGCATTAGTTGGCCAATATTTTCTCTCACAGCGCCAGTTTGATTGGCGTATTTCCGGAAGAAGTCCTTTTCAATGGCTAGATTGAGTAATTGACGTCAGATGAAAATATCGGCTCAGTTTGTGTCCAGTGATTGAAGTTGCAGGAAGGAGGTGATCCAATATCTCGCTACTGTAATTAACAGGAGGATGTCATTAATTGAGCTAATTTGTGTTGAAACATATTCTAGCGTCAATGTCGGTTATATTGTATACAAGTCACATCAATGTGAGTTATTCCGCTTTGTAAAACCAAATGCCAGTGTTGGCTTGTATTGGGATATAAAGGGTTTGCAAATTAGATTATAAAAAAACCGCGATTTATCTGCGATTTGGGGGATGCTGTTCTTCGCGCTTACGAACTAAAGCAACCAGGTATTAAATAAATAAGTAGATATGGACTTGTAAGCCTCGTTATAATCATTTGACCTGACCTGACCTTTGAATTGAATATTCGTAAAGGTAGTCTCGTTTAACAAGAATTCGATGGTTTCCATAAACCTACACCACAAGCCTTTAGTCCATTTTTATGTTAGACACTACTTCAACAGTTTTGTTTTAAATCAAATCGTGACGTCAGTAACATAACATCACGGTTGTGATGCCATGGTATGTAAGGACCAATCAAACTGATTCCATAATTTGGGAAAACTTCGTTTTGACGTTACTTTTGTAGCAGGATACGGAAGTGACTGATGTAAAGGATCTGACTGAACGAGACTAATGTACAAGTGGAACCATGTGCGTAAATCCCACTTTTTTGACACGGGGAACGCCTATATAATTATCCCCCCTACTTATGGAAGTGGAAATTAAGTATGAATCTCTCTTAAGAGTTAGATGTAACTCGGTGAATAAGTTCCCACTGAGGTTCCATAGGCTGGAGTGAAACACTGGACTACTTTCTTTCCAGTTGGTGATTAAATACCGAATTTAATAGTTAGAAATTAATAGTTTTCTTCAAAATAAAATATTATTTTAAGTGTTCCAACATCAGTGTAGGTGGCTGTTCAATACAGGTTATATCATTTTAAGTTAGCTGATTTGGAAGACCATAAAGATGAACCTTTAAAACTGGCGGCTACTTAAAATCTGGATTGCTCAGTGCATGATTTTAATCTCACAATAGGGGATCCAGGGGGTTCCAGGGGGTTAGGAACTCCCTTTTGGCGATTTTTAAAACCATTTTACGAGTGGTAGGACGTGAACATTTACCATTTTTCACCTATTTCTATACACTCACCACTTTGAGACCTCCCCCCCCTTATCAGAAATCCTCATTTGGACCCCCCTTTGAGAATCCTGCTTCTGCGTCTGTCTCAAGTCTGTCCATCTCACCCAGGTTCCTCTTTTCCCACTCTATCCCCTTGTTAACAGCAGTATCAATACAGGTTATATTATTTTTAATTAGCTGATTTGGAAAAAAATAAAGGTGACCCTTTAAAACTGGCGATTACTTAATACAGGTGGTGACATGATAACGATTGTTCTGTACATGATTTTAATCTCAGGTTTGGCAGTCTTACGGATTTGTTTCAAAACTGGATATATTTATCATTTCAAGGAGCATTTCTTGCAGGGGCAACGGTTTCATGCACAACAAAATGCAAAGTGTTTACCAATGAAATCGCTGCAGGGTGAAACAGTTGCACAGTAACGCATGTTGCTGTTGGAACTTATTTGTGTTGATAGCAAGAAGCAACTGTCATCAGAATTCCCATCTCACGGTAATTGATTCCAGGTATCGTGCGCACGCAGAACAAACATTCATCTGTGACGAGCCGACACGTGCGAAACTCGGATCCACGTCTAACATATTCTGTTACAGTTCATCCTTAAATGTTTCTGTTACAATATACATCTATAGCCATTTTTATCAAACCATGCGCGGATCTGCGCGGATCCAGGATTTCTGAAAGGGGGGGTTCAAATGTGCATTTCTGAAAAGTGTGTGTGGGAATAGAAATACCGGTAGCTGACAAAAATGGTAAATTTTCACGTCCTTCCACTCGTAAAATGGTAAAATAAAAAATCGAGGAAAGGGTGGTGGGTCATGAATCCCTGGATTACCCCTGGCTCTGCTAGTGGAAACTAAATGTTTCTCAGACTCGATTGGTTTAAAGGAAAAGCACAACGGAGGTACGGTTCATACTGATTGGGTTGGATGATCGTGGTACGAGGTAATGGATTTAACAAATTATATACTATTAAATATAATATCCTCGTCTTTGGGTGTTTTCTTTTTGGTTCGTTTTGCAGCACTAGAGAACATTGATTTAGTCATCATCAGCTATTGGATGACAAACATTTTGTTATTTTGATACGTAGTCAAGTGTGAGCCAGCTCCAGCGAGTTTTGAACCACTGTCATCAGCTTGAGAACCCGATGTTCTACCGCTGGACCACCGAGGCTCACTTCGTATTTCATAGAAACAGGAATGTACTATATACTGTATTCAGACTTTTGAAGTTAGTTTAACAACTACCAGATTTTGCTGGAATGACTGGGTCTTATTCTTCATGATTCACATGCTTCTGAAAATGATTAGGTTGCCTCACAGTCGGACCACCATGACAAGGCGTCACCAGGCCTGTACTAATAATCTTTGTAGTATGGTCATTATGTGTCGATTTTAAACACTGTGAGCACAAATGATTCGTCATTTGTTAATTAAATACCGTTATTATTTTCAAGAATTCCTGAAAGATTTTGAAAATGTATGCTTATTTATAACTCATTTGTGTGATATATACAATTGTTTCAAATAACACATGGGATAAAAGTGAATGTCCAGTTTATGAAGAGGGCTACACTGAATTGAAAAGATTGTCCTCTGAAATCTTGATCAGGAGGATCTGGATCTTTGATCCAGAAAGTGTCAACATCCATCCCGCGCTCCTCAACTGTTGTGAATCACCACTGAAATTATCAGCTTTATATGATAACAAACATCTGTATCAGGAGCTATGTCGTCGGACTGATCCCCTTCAACCGACCCATTTCGCTATTTCCCATTCCATTTAATTGGTTCTTTCTGTGTGATATAAAATACTAGTATCATTTTCTGCTAATCGGAAAGAGTAGCGTTTTAAACTGTGGTGGGGTATTATTAAAGAAACAATCCCATCTTACACATATTTTCAATCTATTCATATGCACATATTACATTTCCATTTCATAACTTAGCAAATACGGAATAATACGTTTTGAAAAACCCATACGTTATGGATGTGTATTTATATTTTCTACAGATAGCATGGTTATCTTCCCTACATTGAGTCTCGATATAAAATACTACAATAGTGTTTCAAACAATCTAGGATATTGACTAGCATGGAACCGGAAGTACGAAACAAATGATTAGCCCAAGGAGTTTGCTCCCCTTCGTCGAGTCTCGATATTAAATACTACAAATGTTTCAAACAATCGAGGATATTGACCAGCATGGAACCGGAAGTGCGAAACAAAGTGTTGACCTCAAGGTGTCTGAATCACCACTTTTGGTCTTTACAACGTCCCGTCTGATAAAATGATTTTCTAGCTAATTTATTTCCATTGCTCGCTGCGCGGATTCACCCGGAAGCAACTCTCACTGCGTGAAATGCAAATCAACAGATGTTTGGGAACAGATATTTGTGTAGTTGTGCAGTAAGCTACGTGTCCTGCCTTCGGGCTGGAGTTTTACACCTTAGACGTGAAAACAGATCTAAACGGTAGACCCCGCACACGTATTTCCATAACCGTGCATGGATCGTTACTCTCAACGCTATGTGACTATGGAAGCATACACGTTCTACAGACACTCAAAACAACATACATCGTCATGTATCTAACAAGGTCGAGTCATTTTGAATATAAAACATGGATAGGTAGTATACGGTACAAAACGAAAATCGGCTGTTAGATCTTATACATTGGTAAATTTAAAACGTATACACTTATTTATGAAAATAACTAAACAGAGGCACTGGAATATTATGGTGTTCTTAAAATTCTGAGAATATTCTGCCTTAAACGAAAATCGGATGTTAGATCTTATACAATGGTAAATTTGAAATGAATACACTTATTTATGAAAATAACTAAACAGAGACACTGGAATATTATGGTGTTCTTAAAATTCTGAGAATATTCTGCCTTAAACGAAAATCGGCTGTTAGATCTTATACAATGGTAAATTTAAAATGTATACACTTATTTATGAAAATAACTAAACAGAGACACTGGAATATTATGGTGTTCTTAAAATTCTGAGAATATTCTGC
>JAULBS010096440.1:0-32030 GCA_032355785.1 Symmetromphalus regularis | reverse complement strand
AGTTCCTGACTCATGATTTTAATCTGAAACTCACAGGAATCCTCAAAAAGTAATCAAGTTCCTGAGTCATGATTTTAGTCTGAAACTCTCAGGAATACTCACAAAGTAATCAAGTTCCTGACTCATGATTTTAATCTGAAACTCACAGGAATCCTCAAAAAGTAATCAAGTTCCTGAGTCATGATTTTAGTCTGAAACTCTCAGGAATACTCACAAAGTAATCAAGTTCCTGACTCATGATTTTAATCTGAAACTCACAGGAATCCTCAAAAAGTAATCAAGTTCCTGAGTCATGATTTTAATCTGAAACTCACAGGATTCCTCAAAAAGTAATCAAGTTCCTGAGTCATGATTTTAATCTGAAACTCACAGGAATACTCACAAAACAGTTCTTGACTCAAGATTTTTAGTCTCATACTTAACTAATTTTGAAGTATTAGAATGCTTCTGAACGTGGAAGTTCAGATTTCAGTGTGATTGTATTTTACATGAAACATGTTAAACTAAAAAATCTAAGAAATCCTGGTGCAAGACATATTAATATTTAATTTGATAAATGTCCAGTTTTGTTTGTCATCAAAATGTTGGAGTAACTCTCATAATTATTGCATCTTGAAACAGAATATGAAAAACAACAGCTTGCATCATGATGTGTAGCATAAATTAGCATAAAATTAGCATGCATAATCATGTAGGATTAGGATGCCATAAATTTACTTTTGCTCGTTATTTGAAATGTTAAAATGTTGAAAATTTAATGTTACGGTGTTTTACATTTACATGTATGCACTGATGATAACTTTTTTTTTTATTTTCACTATGATTTCAACACAAACAATTTTGAGGGTATTTTGTAGATGAAATTTAGTAAAATTTACTTTTGCTCGTTATTTGAAATGTTATTAAAATGTTGAAAATTTAATGTTACGGAGTTTTAGATTTATGCACTGATGATAACTGGTTTTTTTTTTTGTTTTACTTTTATTTTAACACAAACAATTTTGAGGGTATTTTGTAGATGAAATTTAGTAAAATTGTGCATAAAATGACTTACAAGTAATTAGATGTTTTGTGTGCATATAAACCTTAAGTGTTGAAATATCTTTAGTAACATGTGTGTTCATTCTTAACATGGTTCGTACGTGTTTGTTTAACATGCACAAAGTTAAATATTAAACGTGGCCATTTTCCATGTGTAGTATAGTTGAAGACCTGCATGTTAGAACCCGGTAACCCACATTTTTGACGTTTTTGGTACCTTTATAC
Source organism: Symmetromphalus regularis (assembly GCA_032355785.1). Classification (NCBI taxonomy): domain Eukaryota; kingdom Metazoa; phylum Mollusca; class Gastropoda; order Neomphalida; family Neomphalidae; genus Symmetromphalus; species Symmetromphalus regularis. The sequence goes on along the minus strand of JAULBS010096440.1, from coordinate 30,764 downwards.
CTGATAAACCACACTGGATTTATTAAAGCAAACACTTTCCTTCATAATGAAACTCATATACAGGGTTTCACATTTGAAAAGTAGAAGAGAGCTATAAATCACTCCCCAAGTAAGGTTCAGGGGAGGTTTTACACTCTCCATAATCACACCCCTACAGAAGTGATGGAGGGCTTTTTCCTTAAAATCAATTGAATTCAGAATCATTGATACATTTGGCCAGAGAGTCAATAATTTGCAATGTGTATCAGTTCTAAATCATAATTTCTGTGGTGGCATGTACAGTATTCATATTTGGTATACTAGAAGCACTGATTTTCAGTGATAATGGAATCATGGAAAATCTATCTGAAATGGAATTCCCTATTTTCTCAAAAAACATAATTACTTGTCTCCAACTAGCGCAGTTTATTAATTAAATGGATTTTCCATCCGCATTTTGGAAACAAAAATAGTCGATACCTGACTACACTGATATCTGTACGTGTTACACCAAATTAATTTTACCGCAGAGACGACAACCAGTCGATTTAATTGACAAAAGAGGATGTTTAAAAAAAAAAATTGGCTCTAATTCTCCGACAATTACGCGAGTTGAAAATTTATTACATATTTTGGGTCGATTTATTTATAATATTCGTGATAATTTAAAATGATGAAAATTTTGTAAGTGATCGATTCTAATTATATTCGTTCTTTTTTCGCAAAAAACAAGAATTACCGAACTCGATGGTATTTTTTGAAGCGCGATTATTCACGCTCCTCGGTCGAAATTTACGGGCGCGGTGGGGTGCGTCTTAAACGTGAAACCCTGTTCTTTACCACCACAAACATTACCTCTGTGATGACCAACTAACCATTTTCAGACACAGTAAGTTTAAACTCAAACATGAATCAAACAAGAGGGAGATTCTCAAGACAATGGTTTTTATGTTTGTATAAGTAATGAAAAAGATGAGGGGACCACTAATAGCTTGAAAATATTATAACATTTATAAGCAATAATTTTTCTTTAAAAGTGGTGTTAAACTTAAAGAGCTAATAAAAAATCTGCCCAACTGTTGTTTTTGCTTATCACACATGACACATGAAAATTACTGGACTGAAAACCAAGTTTTAATCACCTAGAATGAAAATGTGGTTTCCACTCCATGCATTTTAATGAATCATGTGTAATAAGCAAAGGTAATTAGATATATTTCTAATGTGAACTTTAATAATTTCATTTTTGTAAAACGAAACATCAATGTTTGTTTCTTCCAAAATGTTACTCACTTTTGATAGAAGATACGAGCCATACCCATGCGCTGTTTTTCACCTCCTGACAAAACATCCTTCCAGTCACTTTCAACATCCCACCCTACAAATATAAATATCATTAGTTGTTTATAGATTTAACAAAACATGTAAGTTTAAAAGGACTGATCCAATATTTAAAAATGCAAGTATGTGCTGTTTTATGTATTACAAACACTGGTCACCATCTCCACAAACACAATGATGAACCAGATTGGATATTCTAAGCTACAAATTATATGAAATTTATAAATTTAACAATAAAAAAAGGTTTTAATAACAGACTTTTTGCCAGAACCAAATGTTGGGGATGGCAACTTTGGGACATTTCTTTTAATATTAGTGTTCCTGACATTTTTAACCAGAATTTAAAGTCAACATAATAATTATATTCAACCAAATGTTATTAAAAATTATTTTTATTTTTTATGAAATGAAACCACCCCTAAATATTTATTTTGAGGACGTGATTTTATCCTATGTCAGAAACCTTGATTAAAAGACATAATTCCTGTGAGTAACAAATCTTACCTCCCTCTCTGTCAATTATGTTCTTGAGGTTAACAATGTCTAAAATCCTCTCTAAGTCATTGTCCGTAAAACCCTTCTGTTGCATATCATCAGTAGTGTCAGGGTAGATAACTTGATCTCTCAGTGTACCAACTGACATGTAAGGCCTACAAAGTTAATTAACTTTAGAAACACAAATGATAAAAAGATTGTAATAAGTCAAGTTATTAACTGCTACTAAAGAAGATCATTTTGGTTTCTGACACGACAGCAATTTACTGGGAAACAGAGTCATTTCTGAATAATGCAAAATAAAGTGGTCACCTCTGTGTAATGTAATATAGTGGTGTCCTTTGAACAATTAACATATAAAGTTTTGACCTTTGAGGAATATAAGATGGAATATAAGATGAAATGATTACCTTTGAGGAATGTAAAACATGGAAGACGGTTGAGGTTTATACACATCTCCTTTGTATACTGGCCACAAACCACCCAATATCCGGAACAAAGATGACTTTCCACACCCATTGGGACCAGTTATTAACAAATGCATCCCAGGTTCCATCTGAAAACAAATATGTATTTACAATAACAAATATAAGATCTAATAAGTTAGTGTGGATAAAATGCACTATGATCATACAAAGTTTAACCAAGGAAATATGATTAGAAAATGAGTAAATTGGAACATTGAAAAACTCAGTAACAAGTAGGTTAAAAAAGAAAAACTTGTTTTATTATTATTAATATTATGCAGGTTATAAGAAAGTTAAATGAAAATAGAACTTTGTGAATAGTTTTAAGGAATTGAAAACCACACCAAATTTATATTAGAAAAAATACCTTCAGTGAAAGACTAGAAACAATAACATCTCCATTGGGTGTAATTATTGGTAAATTCTGGATGTCAATTGTAGATTCAGTGTCAACAACATGACCTATATAAAATATAAATCATATTATTACATTAATTATTACATCAGTATGTATACTTAAACTGTGGTCAGACTAAAATTGTTCCAGTAACTGTCCCCATTTCTACATAAATTGTAGTTCTGTCAGTATTTTTCATAAACTTAAGAATAAAATATTTATTTACATAGTAATATTACAGTGAGAAATGGAAACGTATTGAATTTTTGTACATGGCTGATTACATCTTAAAGATATATACATAATTATTTGAATACCAAGCTGTTACAAGTAATTATTTAACCAGCCTAATATTTTTGAATTATCATGTATTTTGGGGATGTTTTTAAACAAATATTCCTTGCCTTCTAGTGTTTCAAATAGTTAAGAAGAAAATGAAAGCATGTTTCTAATTCGATCTACCCTTTATTTGTAATTGTCCATTTATATGATTGCCAATAATTCTGGGTTTTGAGATCAAGTTTCTTTTGTAGTGGCCCCGGTTGCAATCTTCAAAGACCTCGAACATTTCACTCACACGACCTGTGTAACCAGCCAATTCTGTAATCTGCAAAATAAGTAGGCCATGTTAGATACAAGAAAGTGGAGAAATGTTACAAACACTTAACAGATAGAAAACAAATAGGGTGATAAATGCAATCAAACTACACTTAACTTGATATAAAGAAAAACTCAAGTTAATATATAAATTAAACACTAATATCATAGATTACCACTCACCAAGTAAAATGTGGATCATTTAACTCAAATTTCAATAATATTGAATTAACTTTCACTGAAGCTTTGATTATATTTTAATTTGTTTAGATGTTGTTAAATATTGTTTGTAAAGTATGGTTTATTTTAACAGCAAGGAATACATGTAAATTGTCCCCTCCCTCTAAATGAAAAAATGTGTTTGTTTAATGACGTCACCAAAGCACAAAGACTGATTAATCACAAGCAATTAGTCACTGTGATTCCTCCTGATGAAACCTACTTCTTTGTAAGATGCAAGTAGTCTCTCAATGGCATCTGCTGTATTGATTAAAAGATTTCTGGCTGTTGTGAAGGACCTTGTTCTCTCACTCACACCACCATCAGGATCTTCATCCACATTAGTACCTACAAATTAACATAAACTAAACATCTGAATTTGACATAAACAAGACAACCAATATCTAATGTAGACTTTAAGGTTCATTCACAATTGTCTACATTTCTCTACTCCTAGAAATAATACAATAAAAATGTTGAGTTTTAGAAGAAAACATTTCTGGGTGTGGTGGAGGAAGGAGCTTAATTTAAATTAGTTAGCTGGCCTTGATTATAAAATGTTTACAGTAAGTAATATGTATACTGAAAATATGAACTTATTATGCAAATAATATTTTAAGTAATTGATTTATAATCAGAATCAAGCAATGCTTAGCATGTTAAGATGAGATTTTCAGTTGCAAGAATAATTTTATCTTTTCAACATTAACTCACCATCAAGGCGGATTCCACTGCCTGACATTATGGGGACTGCAACCATAACTAAACCACTGGCACTCCATAAGTACTTCATCAGAAACTGTTCCAACATGATGTACCAAAGTCTCTTTAGGTAGATTATGTTCATCTGATCAGCCAGTGACTTAAAACATCTTACAAGCTGACTCTTTTCAATCTGCAATTAGAGAAAACAATTGTCTCATGACTTTCCTTGTTCCTGGGATTAAAATACAGTGAAAACATATACATTTGTGTAAAGACCAGAAAGCCAAATACAGGTTACTACAAAATATTGTTTTGTAGATGTATGTTTAAAAAAAAATTGGTAGCATTTTACTATCATATCTGAAGCATTTTCATTTAGTCATAATTACCTTGTGTCCAGCATAAAATGCTATTTCTTCTGCATTGGTAATTATTCTTGAATGCATAAACCTCAGAATTCCTTTTCGTTTTGCTTCTTCAGCAACAAGTTTTCCAAAACTTGGTGAAACTGCTCTCAAAACATAAGCTGTCACAACAATAGATGACCATCCAATAATCACTGGTATTCTAGAACTGGCTCCTCTGCTGCTGGCCAAATGGTACAGAGTATATGACATGAGTGCAACATCTAGAAGAGGTTTTGTTAAATGTGAGTATAAATGTGCAAGTGCTGAAGTAAATGAAATAATGTCTTCTGTCAAGCACTGGTCAGCATTTGTGAGACGGCTATCTAAATTACTAACTCGATAATAGGTTTGACTGCTGAAGTACATATCATATGCATGATTAACCAGACGACTGCGCAAAGACAATGCAAGGTTGCTCTCCAGGTACCGAATTAAACTGTTGATGAATGTTGCAGGTACAGCGATAAGAAGCCATTTTGACAACTGTATCATGAATTTCTTCACATTTCTTTGCACAATAGTCTGAACAATAGCCCCATCTAGATTTGCAACATATATTGATAAAAATGTTCTTGTTATCAAACTCAAGGTGTGCAGAAACAACAATCCAAATTCTTTTGACCAGATTTTTGGAATGACAATTTTAAGAAGATATTTCAACTGTTTGAAAAACTGTTTATCAACATTTGGTGATCGTTTGTTTTCGTTGGGTGTGTCAGTTGTGTTTTTGTCCTTTGCTAGAGACCTTTTTGTCTTGTTTCCAGCAAATGACAAGCCAATTAATTTTCCTAATTGTGGATAATACCGTTTGATACCAAAAGCTACAAGAACGCAAACAGAAGCACCAAAAGCTAATTTTGTTTTACCAATTTTTGCTTTGTTTCCGGCATTCAAGAGCTTAGACATTTTCTGATTTGTTTCTTGCTATTATGACATCAAGTTATGTGAATGTTAACATAACTATATTCTTTCTTCATTTTGCATTTTCTTACGTCCTCAATCACTGAACATCTTTTGTCTGCTATCGTCCTCTGCACGTGAACAACAGGCGAGAGCGAGACTTTGTACCGTACACCTAACCCGTTATCCATTACGCACGATTTGCACGTATTTTAGGCTTAGAAGATTAAAAACCACAGTCTACATAGAACCAGTCAAGCAGGTTGGATTTGTTTACGTCGTCTGCTAAGTAAACTGTAAAACGCTTTAAATCCTGTAATTGTTGTTTGACAGTTGCATTATTATGAATTGGGTTGGCGGGGTAAGGAACAGAGTTAAATTTCAAAATGAAAGAAAAGCACAGAAGGTATATTAATGCATTTTAAATATTTTTTATCATGCGATTTGCAGAATGAGCTGTTTTCTATTATTTTGAAAGGAAAGGAATGTTTAATGGCATCTCATCATAATATTTTAACCAGTGACTCTCAGTCAAAACATAGTGTATAAAAGAAATATCCTGTATCCACATATGCTACCTTTTAATAATAAGCAAAATAACTTTTAAGTAATAATAATAATAAAATATATTTTTTAAAGTTTATTTTATTGTTTGAGATGGATTCCTCACACTTTATTAAATACTTTTGGACATACCAGGAGTGCAACCCATTGCTTTCTTAAAAATTATTTCAGGTGAGAAATTTCAAATGAGGAGAGTAGTTTTCAGACATTAATGTTAGCATAGTGTCACTGTCTGGTAGGTAGGTAAATCATTTAGAGGTTACGACAAAATATAGACATGGTAACCTATAGGTTGTGACAAATATATCATGTCTAAAGTTGCGATGATTGTTACTATATTAATGTTTTGCATGTATGTCTTCAATTTACTGTTGAAATAGAAAATGTTTACAACTGTACCTGTTTATTTTATGAAATGATAAAATACATGCTGTAATCAAATGCTGACATTTTTGTAACTTCTCTTAAAAATGGTCTGTTGCAAAATTTACTGATGTATACTTAATTAATTATGAGAGTATTTAGGTTTGATTCTTTAATTTTAAGCTGGCCATAGTGGCACAGTGGTTAAGCTATTGGATTCATGGCTTTTACCAAATCTCAGTGGAGGCATAGGATATTTAATAATACTGGTTCCAACCTAGATAAAAGATCTCTTGCTGTTAGTCAGAAAGAATAGCCTATGTGGCAGTAATGGGTTTCCTCTAAAGACCACGATTCATAAAACACTATATGTTGGACCTTTAAAAGCAGTTGAATAAACAATGTGTTGGGCTGTCATTAACAACCAATCTTTTCCTTTTAATTGATCTTTTTTAAAAGATTATGTATTTGAACACAAAACAATTGAAAAATGTAGTCCAGTGAAAACTTGGGTACTATCCTTGTGGATCATTGTAAAGATAATGACACAAATTATTTCATTATATTTAAATGCATTATTCTATGTCATAGCAAATATGTTACCAAAAATATCTCAATCTACTATAGTCAAACCATGTAGGGAAAAAGCCAGAGAAATGTTCTTTTAATATTTTTTCACTCTGAAAACATCTTAAGTGCTTTACTGTTTTAATACAGTGTTATATATATATTGATTGTGTTTTTGTAGGAATTCTTTGAAAGAAAAAAACTGGGAGTACAGCAAACTGGTGTGAGACTCAAATCCTTGTCAACACCACATCTGAAAAAGCATTCAGTTAGTCAAGATCTTCTTGCACTGCAGACCATCAGCCATGCACACTCCAACACAAAACCAGGTTTTAAAAGTACATATTTTATTAATTTATCATCATACTGTAGCAAAAGTTAATTGATTTTAAATAGCATAAGCATTACTAGTTGAATTTCTGATGTATTTCTGTATTTACAATAGCTGCCCTGACAAGAATTCATGGTTTAGCAGTGCAGAGGTATATTAATTTTTTTTATAACTATATATTTAAACCCATCATTGTATATTTTCTATTAAAATATGCACAACCTTTTCATTTCACAATAATCAAGTTATATATCATTTAAATTTTATATTTCTGCTTCTTTTAACCACTGTACAATATATTTCTTAGGGAAATTATAAATGCAGAATGACTTCCAAAATCCATGCATAAAAGTAGATTTACTGGTAGTATATATTATGTGTGTAGTCGTTCCTCAGGAAAATGATGTATGAAGAACCTGCTAGTGTTATTCATATAGTAACCACCTATGAGGTCACAATATGGACTGTGTTACAACTGATGTGAAATATATCAGCTAAAGATTAAAAATATGCTGCCATGTCATTAACTAACCATTCCTTTCCTTTCACTTGTACAACAGATTCAAGTAAGAGAACTGTAAGGAAGCTTGATCTTGAAGGATTTCGTTCAACAGTTACAGGCAGAAAATACAAAGAAGTAGAATTACCAACATCACCTTATGAGACACCATCAATGTTGGATTTAATGGAAAAAGATTTGGAAACAAGGTTTACTAAAATTTTAATTTTTTGACTCTTAACATTTGTTTCTTGTCTTAGTTACCTATCTGTCAAGTTATTAAGTATTATAATTTTATATGTAATAGGCCTACCTTTTCATCATCAAAGATGATGTTACTTTTCCTTTACTTTCATGCTAATCATTGTAAAATTATACCAATTTTACAATTATAAGTAGTTTGGAGTCACCATCGCCAATGGTGACCACCTTTTACAGTAATTACCTACATAGAACAGTGTTAGTTACCTATTACTGAATTGCATTACTGCTATTTCCAAATGAACAGGACTGTTGATAGATGTAACTGTTAGATAAAACAAAATGTATTCTAAATCTACTGGTATCAAAATTATTTAAATTATCTTTATTTGTTTCAGTTAAAAGACAGATATTGAAAAAGTTTCACTGCTAATAAACTTTTTTTTATTTTTTTCAGCCAACGTTCAAGATCAAAATCAGACAGTTTACAGAAACAGAATGAGAAAGTTTTTCAAAGCCATTCAAGCTTTAACACCAGAACCAAATTTTCCAGTTTATTATCTCCAAAAAGAAATAAAGATTCGTTAGCCCACCCAGGCGTTTTGAGCTTCATGGAACCTTCTTATAAAAGCATCATTCAAGAAAAGAGACATTTAGCCCCACAAAAAGATTGTGCTAAGAGTCAGACTACCTGTGACAGTTTCGGGCTGAATCCTTTTCTGCATGAGAATTGTGATATCACAGGAAATAAAATGGTACAAATTATAAATTAAATATAAAAATTATATAATTTTTAGACATTTCTCCAATTCCAATACACAAATACTTCCATACATAATTCAAAAATATTTTTTTACATAACTCACATTTTTGATAATCTTTGAACCTTTTTTTAATAAATCATAAAAGTACTTTTTTAGTGAAACCCAATATGATTTGATAATTAAAAAGTTTCTCAATTTTGATTTATTTCAAACTGTAATATTTGTTATAACAGCATTATATCTTTTTAAAAGTTATTTTTGTAATAAAAAATTAGTTTGTTGCATTTTAAGGTGATGACAACTAAGAATTAAATTATTTTAGCACCATATATTTTGGTAGAATGTACCTATTTACAGAAAATCTATAAGTATTATAAAACATTCTGTTTCAAATTTGCTACACGTTTTCATGTGGATGAAATTTGACTGATGTCAGCTTGGAACTAATTGACACACTTATTTTAATTATAACAACTGTACAACATTTATCCTTACCAGCTAGATACTACATTAATTCTTTTTAATAATTTGTGTTTTGATATTTCGGTGGTTGTTATTTAATTAATTGTAGTAGAATGCAATACCATATTTATTCCTACCTATTATATGATAAACATAAATACAGTTTGTTTTGTGATCTAAATATATTTTTTATTTCAGTCTTCAAACTTTACTGTTCCTTGTTATACCAGACCTGATCTAAAGCCAAAGCCAAATACAAAAAGTAACTCGGACCAAGAAAACAATACATATCCATGTTATTCAAAATGTGACTACAAGTCCAATAAATTACTGGATGAAAGGCTGCATAACTTGTGGGTGTCAGAAGACTTTCAGACCACTCCTCTGATCAAGTATAATGGTGACAAGTTTCAGAATGACATGTTAAAAAAGTGTAGTTGTTCAACCTACAAATCTGTTGATTCCAAAACCTGGAATGATGAATATATGAGTTCTCAGTCCCACAATTCTTTTGATGAAGAAGCAGTAATATATGATAAATCAGTGGAAATTCAGTCACAAGATAAGAATATCTTTATTAATCACAGTGAAATTGATCTACCAGATGAACCTGATATATATAGAAATTCTGAACATGATCATTTTCTGACAAAAAATTATTATTCTGTAAACAAAGGTGATGACAAAAGCAGTGTATTCTTAAATGAGTTGACACCATTTTTCAGAACACCAAACAGTGATTTCCATATTGATAAACAAGAAAGAAAAACAGCATGTACAACAGAATTGGATAATTCAAAACCTTTTGAGAAAATGAATCAGTTTGGGATGCATATTTCACAAGAAATAGAAAAGGACATTTCATATTCAGATTCAGAATATGTATGGAAAAAAAGAAAACATTTGAAAAATACCCTAGAAACAGGAAAAATAAATGTTTGCAGAAATCCCATACAAAACCTACATGATGTCAAGAAATCTGAAACATTTGACATAATGTTGAAACCTCTGAAAGTTGGGTAAAGTTCTCTTTTATTTTATTAATTATTGTTCATAGTATCAGCTTGTGTTAAAATGGCAGGCAGGCGATTTGTATTAAATAATTATGTTATACAAATTAAAAGAAACAAAAATATTTTGTTGCTCAAAAGAACTTTTAAAAATGTATATCTTTAACTTGTTTTATATCTTGACACTTTTGTTTAATATCTGTTATTGTGTATACTATTAACAGTTCACAAAAAGCAATGTACCATTGAGTCAATCAAAAAAAAAAAGTTTGTTTTATTTAACGACGCCTCTAGAGATTGAGTCAATCAAGTCATAAAAACAGTTTCGTGGTGATAAACACAATTTATTTTTTTGATACATATGCAATGAATGAATGTATACACATAATAATTATATCTTGTATAATCCTACTTAAATGGAAACAAATTAGGGATCACGTCATTAAAAACGATTGATATTGTGGGCTTATGGTCATGATTGACCTGACATCTACAAAACAGTACAGATTTTATACTAAATGACTATATGATGATGATGTGCTAAAGCCAGAAATTATACCATTTTCCCACATAGTTGGTTACCATTTAAGTTGCAGCAACAGGGCAATGCTCACCTATGTGTCTATGGATATTTCAAAAACAAGTCCAGACATTAAGTGTTGGGTTATCATCAACAGAGTGGTAAAATATCAAGAAGGCTACCATCAGACAATGCCAGGAAATTATCTGTGTTAATGGGGGACACACTTGATACTAATATACTATGACATATAGTATTATTACCTATGTTGCTAGAACCCTGATATTTGGCAGCATTCCACATCATTCCTTAAATTCTATGTTGTTTTTTTGTTTCCAATTTTGAAGTACACATTTCCAATCTAACTGTAAGAAAGATAAGATGTTTTTCTTTTATTATATAAACATAAATAAATTTATTGCTTAGATTACGGTGAAAGTATTATTATTATTATTACTATTTTCTTATTTCACCATAGCCTAAATATGTTTTTAAAGTAAAACTGAAAATTCCCATTTTTTTGGCTGAAATAATACTATATTTCCCAAAATAGAGCCATGGGTATCAAGTAAAATTTTGACATAGAACAGACATTACTACATTTGTAGTGAATTATATTTTTTCTACTATGCCATCTGTTATTTCTTTCCACCATTTTACCTTGGGAATAACATAATATAGAAAAAATAATTATATGAAATCACCAGTAATTATTAGCACTTCATTAAATTGTATTCATTTACCGGTAGGCTATAGTTACTACCAGCTAATTACTATTGATTTCTTAACTTGTTTTCCTGTGAAAAATAATTGATTGTTATTTTTATTTTTAATAACTGCAGGCAGACTGAAAGGTTGTGGAATTCATCAGAACTGAAAGTTGCAGAGACGTATTATGACAAAAACAAAGAAGTGAAAGATGATGTAATATAATTAAAACAGTTAATCTAGACTGAAGTATATGACAATGTATATTACAGTAGTTTGTAGTGATAGTTTCTAAGAAGTGATTCACACCAGTCCTGGTGTGTCAGGACACACGAAGCACATTTGAAAATTGTGGGGGGCACTGAAAAATAGGTGACCGATGGGGAGCAGGCAAGGGCGAAAAACCGTTCGTGAAAGTGTGTACTGTCCTGTCTGTTGAAAAGATCATATAAAAGATCCTGCGCTATAATCTAAAGGATAACAAAGTCCGCGATTTAAGTAATTTTTGTGCATGAAAGATCCCTTGTTTACTAATCTAAAAGAGTATGTGACTGCAAATGGTTTCTCTCTTATACTAAAACATTTTTTCTGTCCTGATAGTTAAGTAGTTTGCTTGAACCTTAATTGGATATAGGCTATAAAATATATTAAAAGCAAAACACTATCACTTCATACCCTTATGAAGTTTGTAAAACATGTAAGTGTTCTGCTTAACATGGCAGGTTTTACCAGTGGAGCAGATACATATAATATACATGGGTGGGTGAATGGGTAGCAGGTGCAGATGCAGAATTTCTAAACGGGGGGTCCAAATGTAGATTTCTGAAAAGTGGGGAGGTTCCAAAAGTAATGAGTGAATAGAAATAGGTGAAAAAAGAGGTAAATTTTCATGCTCTTCCACTCTTAAAATAGTTTAAAAAAACAAAAAAATAAAAACATTCAAGACAAATCTGCTGCTGGTGGGTAGGCAAGTAGGGAGAGAGGAGATATTGATGGATGGATGGATGGATGGATGGATGGACGGACGGACGGACGGACGGACGGACGGACGGACGGACGGACTAGTTCGAGTTGTCAGGAATATAAGTTTAAATCTGAATTTGTACATAATATATATATATGTATCTTGGTTGGGAATAAGATATCAATCTTTTGTATACATTTCAGTATGTTATACTCATCATTACTTTTGAAGTAAGTTAATTTGAGATTTTAAAGAACATGGGAGTGAAGGTTCACGATATTGAAGAACTTCAAAAGTAACCTCCCTTTGAAAGGAAATTGCTGTTGATGTTTTGAAAGTTTAGTGCCCAACACAAAAATTATGATGCATGATTAAAAATATGATTTTTTTTTGTGTTCTTACATATTAAATGTTTTATTATACATATGTACATGATGTACAATATATATATATATATATATTTATATATTTCACACACTTTATTTTAGATTCTATTAAAACCAGAAAAACTTCATGAAACCAATTTTGCAGAAAATATTTCAGCTCCTGTTAAATACTCTTCTCTTCCAAACACAAAAGGTAAAATAAACCACATTTGGTTTGTAAACTATTTATATTTTTTGTTAATTACATGCTAAGTAAATATGCAAATGTTTAACAGAGTATGGTTGGCCATGCATGAACTGTAATTATGAGGGAACAGATTATACTTAGTTTGTTCCAATTATGATTTAACTGTTTGAAGAAACCTATTTTTTAAGGGCATCACTAAAATTTGTGACTTAATATAATAACAATAATAAAAGAAGAATAAAAAACACCAATTTATGTAACATTGTTTTTTTCTTGCTTGTGTCATGTAAAGATATTCTGTAAATCAAAAATATACATATTACCAGTGAAAAATCTGAAACCAATAATCTTGTTTCCTTTTTATATTATACTTTTTGTTGTAGCAGAGGAAGTTATTAGTATACTATATATATCTCATGTGAATGATTTTTATATCTCATTACAACATATTTAATAAGTGGATGCATTAAATTTAATGATATATTAAGTAAAAAAACTTTCATATTTCAGGCAGTTATTTATTAAAATCTGGGAATTATATTTGTTCCAAAGTTTTCTCCTTAGACAAAAACAAAAAGTCTAAGACAAAGAAATATTATTTAATTTAATTTTAGAACGAACTGGTGAAGTAGCAAAAGATGAGTCAGATGATATTAACTGTGTTGCTATCTGTACAAAAGAAGAATATGAACAACACTGGAGGTTTGTATTTTTATGATGTAAATGCACTTTAACAAAGCTACTTAATATCAGCCAATATTTTTATATTTCTATTTATGTTTGTAATATGCAGTCATTTCATACAGTTATTATTTAAATACACAATTTTATTTCATTTAATGATAGATAAAAAAAAATAATCTTTTAAATGGAAATTTCTTAATTGCATATTCATATTTAGTTTAAAATATATTAATTTAAATTAAGTATGGGTAGCCTACTACAAAATCTTCAGGCTGTATATAGTAGTATTGGTATGTATGTTTTTATTTATATACTTTTTCTTCTTTCAGATTAAAATGTTCCCCAATAGATAAAGTTCTGAATGAAGTAAGTGTCATTTATTTAAAATACAGTTTTTTAATGGGGTTAATAATTTAATCTAGCTACATAATTGTTGATTGTATGAAATCTAGTAGTTCAGATGGTGTTTTCTTTCTTTTTAGCTTATCCAGCTGGACAATCAGGATGAAAATGTAAAGAATACAAGTTTGTCTTACAACAGATGTGCTGCTACAGGTAATCATTTTAGAGACGTAACATTTAGATCCATTTATACGTAACTTCTGACACTGATTATTTATTTTAATCATAAAAAACTTCCCACAGTCATCAAGTAATTGGGCAGTATTTGAGATAAGGCTTAGTGGCTATTTATGTATGACTGTCAGGAATATGTTTGCAATTTAAAATTCTTTAAATTAGTGTGCTTTTAAATATACATATCTGTGGGTGTCTAAACATAAAAAGTTATCCAATTTTGTTTAATCATATCAATAATTACTTTTATTTAAGTAAATTTTATAGTCAACAATTTCATAAATGTCTTTTTTCTTATTGTGAACAAATAAAAAAATAATTGTTTCCTTAATTATAACTACTTTTATAACTTTATCATCAAACTTAATGCAAATGCTTGTGAAAGAAAATAAAGAAAAGAATGGTTTTTGTAGAATTAAACTCAGGAATATATATATAAAAACTCCAGTAATTGCTTCGCATGTGTGTAATGCTTTGCTAAATTTAATACAATGAAAGTATTTTTTCTTTGTCTGTAATGTCAATATTTCAACATGCCACTGCTTCTGGGACATTGTCACAGTAATTCATTTTTAACAGTCTGCTGGGTAAGCAGTTTGAAATAAGGATATACAGTGAAGACCATGTGGTAATAACAAATTGTGCTAATTTGGAAAGAGCACTGCATTAGATCTATATGGTTTAATTTGTTGGTTAGTCTGATAACAAATTAGAGGTAACTCTGTTTGCTAATTGGAAGCAATTTTATTCTTTTTAAATTTGACACTGACCTTCACATTTTGGTAAGCATGATAGGTCAAATAAAGGTTAATATGTATTTTCATTTTTAAAAAATAAATCTAGACTTTAATTTATTTCAGCTTCTAGTTATGGTCGTGCAAAAAAGGTACCGTATGTTAAATGCATTTTTCGAATTTTCATCAACAAATAAATAAAAACTGTTTTGATGTTTATCTAAATTACCATTGCATGGAGTATTTATACTTTTTTTTATCCTGTTATAAATATTCTATTTATATTCATCTAACATAATATTTTGGAATTTACTACCTTTAATTTTTTTTATTTAGAAATTGGTATTACTGCCAATAAATGTTAGTTCCTCCATTTTACTCTCTAGGATAATATTATTAAGGTTGAGAAACAGAATTTCATATAGTTTCATGATTTACCTGTTTAAAAATGTACATGTTTTATTTATGATCATTAATTAATATTTTATAGCTTTTTTTCAGTACTTTTGCAACTAAACCATTGTAAAATGTATTGTATCTACATACACAGATTTTATTGTCTTGGTTTTATTGCTGTTTATCTTTTAATACCTGATGTATGGGTTTGAAAGTTGACAAGAAACAGATAATTTATTATGCCTTTCCTAATCACAGTGTATTTTAATTTACTATTTTATTTTCCATCATTTCTGTTTTTGTATTACTTTTAGAACACCCTCACAGATATGAACCAAACACATTCTCAGAAAGATAAAGATGACAAGGAATGCATTGTTGAGGTAATTCAAACACTGGTTCACAAAGTTGTTATGCAGGAAAATACTGTGGATTTGTCAAATACCATTCTACCTAGTTGTGCCTGGACAAAACCAAAACAAGTTAAAAAATCCTTGGAAGTTATTAACTTAGTCTTCAAGGAAAATAAAACTTTGGATCAAAACACTCATAGCAAAGTTGATCAATTAAGTGACAACAGTGTTAAATTACTTGGATTGTCTAAAGACAAAATGCTTCACAAAAGTGCAACAGATCAGAACTTAAAGAATAACAATTCTAAATCAGATGACCCAGACAGCATTACATTGATGAAACATCAATCAGAAAAGTTGCAGTCATCACCAGTGATAACATTAGTTCAAAGAAATGAACATAAATTAGTAGATGCCAGTACTTCACCTATTCTACCAACTACATGTACAGTGGATGTTTGCTGTCAGTGGGAAACACCAGAGTCTAGTCAAGAAGTGTTTGTTTCTGCTGATACACAACAAGAAGATTCTATTGATGCTGTTATAGATGAGGATTCATTTGTCCATTCCTGCTGCATGGGTATAGAACTTAGTTGTCAAAACTGGGTGGTACAGGACAACTGTTTGGATTCCCAATCACAACAAAAGGAACAAGCTTACACACTCAGGCCAAGAAAGAAATAGTTTGGTTAAATTTTGTTTTTAGTAGTTTATCAGCAATCATTTTAGCACTCAATAATCCTCTTTATGCTGATGGTACATGCAAATTTAACAATGTCCCTTTAAATTCTTTGACCAACTGTCTGCACACCTCCACCTCATTCATCCTTTGCCATGTTATTTATGAGTAACCTCTTTTTTCTTGCCATTTGGGATTTACGATAGTGCTAAATTATTTCATTTACACATTTATGTCCTTTATTGAAGATTCTTGAAATACAAAAGTATTTTGAGCCATCATTAATATTATACAAAACAACAATGAAAGTAGTTATTTGAAAATTTATTGTACATTTTAATATAATTTGTATTTTCTTTCATGCAGTTGCTCACACTGAGCAACAATAATAACAGTATGATAAATTCTACTTGTATACTATTAGCATTGGTATATTGCACTGCACATTGTAATTCACAGTTTGTTAAATACATTTTTGAATGTTGCATGTGCAAGGAGTTTAGATCTTTAAAAACAAATTTCATTTTACTGTTTTACTTATTGGTATGTTTGATTATATTCATAACGAGAAATAGACTTTGTATGGTTCTTGTGGTTATTTGAATATAAACTATTGCTTCTAATACACAAAAAGTTCTATAACTATACCGATATAGATTAATGTTCCCCTGTGACACATATACAAAAACAAAAAATATAATGGTAAAGAATAATTGTGTCATATTTTTAATGGTTTCTAGTCAACTTTTGTCAGCTCTGTTACATATAATATAAGCAAGAAAATGTTACTAAATAAATAATTCTGCTATACTTTTGCAATAATAAATTAATATATTCCAAAAATCATTAAGCAAAAGTATAATATGTTTGGCATTGTGTAAACCATTTAATTTAATCCTTTAACACAGATTAATCCAGAGAGAGATGCAACAAAGCCTATAAATAATGCACCAATAAATCATGTCAAATATCCTTCTATTAGTTCCTGATCTTAATATTGTTCAGTCTATTGTGATCTTATTGTTTATTGTTCATTATACTTAATATTAAACTTAGTTTATTGTTTCCCAAAAATAGAGTATTAATTTTCCAATGTGTTTTTTTTATAGTTTTTTTTTACTATGGTGTAAAGTTTGTGATTGTACAATAGCATAACAACAAATCATCTAAACTATATGACATTCAATATTACACATTATTGTAGATATATACTGTGGCTAAATGTATTTTATTACTAATGCATATAATATACATATAATATATAATTATGTAATTTAATAGTATGCCTATTTGTTAATCAAGAATAAAATATTTACTATTATAACAGTTGCACAAATAATCACAAATACGTGTATATAATTATATATATGGGTAAGTACATACATGTACATATATTTTACATACATAAATCACAAAATTGAACTTGATGAGCTTACTTTACTAATGTTATTTACAAGTCTGCATTTATCATCACTTTTACACAATGTTTGATTGAAGTCAAAGGTAACTGACAAATGTTACACAGTAAATTATTACTACATTCGCACTTCTTGCTCTCAGTCCAAAACAACATGTACATGTATAATGCATGTTTTGCTTAATTTTAGTGTAATATGTTTTTTTTTAAATTGTGAACCTTTGTTGTTTTTGAGGTAGTGAGGTAATGTCTAAAACAAATGTGTTTCCTCTTGGAGAAAAAGCTTTGTCCAAGTAAAAAGCCATATGACAGTCATGATGTGTTAGCATACTGGTAATAGTAATTAACCATTTTGGGTTTGGGAATGAAAGATGTTAATGTTTTAAACAATAATGCAATTGTTCCAGGATATAAAACTTTTAAAATAAATATCGGATGCCTTGTTTTAAAAATATAAAGGGGTATTTCATAATTTATTACTATTTTTTTAATTTGAAAAGTCTCATAAATCATCTAAAATGACCATTTCGAATAGCAGATGTTGATGTGGAAAATAATTATAGGAAATTAAAAAAGTTTCCATTTCTTATCATGTTTATGTCCTGATTGAAATAATTTTCAGTTGTCGCGAGCTTTAGCGAGTGATAATGAAAATTATTTCACGAAGGACATAAACGTGATGCAAGATGGAAGCGAGTTTAATATCCTATTTATTACTCATTATCAATTTTAAGTTAAATTAAAAAAGAAACAAACAACAAAAATGAAACCAACTGTTTTCCTTTTTTTGGAAACAAACTGCAAAATAATATGACGTCGTATGACATCAAAGAGTTATGTCCCAGTATGACATTGTACTAGGATGCAACACTTTGATATGAACCAAGATATGTTGAGCATTATGGGTAATAATTAGTTTTTATTTAATTTTCAACATAAACCAATGTATTTTTGGTTTAGAAGGGGGAAAAAAACACCCTCCAACTTTATTAAACAAATACTTACCTGAATGCAGTAAGATATTTGGTGTGTAGTATTTAATATAATACTGCCATGTTTCATGAATTGGTTATGGGTAAATAAAAGGATGATTGATGCAATTTATAATCTTTTAATGTGCTAAATTCAGGTGAAAAAGAATGTTGTGTGTTCTAAAAATGAATGTAATTTGCACATCAGACAAATGTTGAAATCTTTGGATCCCCATAAGTAGATTTTATGAAAACTATTAGATTTCAGTTTCAACTCTAATCTTGCTGATATTGTTTTGCTTTTATTTTCTAGTAGCTGGCTTTTAGCTTGACTGCACTAACTTTGTAACTGAGATATCTTGACCCATTTCCACAGTGTGATAATTAATAAACTCTACTAGTTTATTAAACTGCTTATTTTTTACTTTAGAGGAATATATAAATCACACTTTCAAGTTTTTAATTTTCATTATATCTGTAAATAATTAAACAGAATTATGTAATTTATTATTTATACAATTGGTACACCTTTCTTTATGTTGGTTTTAATGTAACTAGGACATAAATGGTAATGGAATGGCTTGCATAAATTGTACATGCCAACTGCAAGTCCACCATACGATGATGTTAATAAGTTTTACAATAAACAACTTTCTTCATGTATTGTATTGTATACTGAATGATTGAATATGTTGCTGTGATTGTAATTCTCAATGATGGACTTATTTACTTTTTAATGGAACAACTGAGTACATGTATGCAGATAGTACCATATGTTCATTGGTTCCTTGTCTTATACACCTTACAGTGTTTTGTTCATTTCAGTGTCTTTTTTTAATTTTGTCTTAATTCTTTTCATTCTGGTATCATGGTTTTATTTTGACTTAATTGTGCTCATTCTGGAGAATCTAGTTCTGATTCACGGCCATCTCTGTTCAGCCCTCGTATGTGTACATATTGCACTGTTTTTGTTGTATAGTTTATTGCAGGACTAGGATTTCCAAACCAGGGACGGTTAAACAATCCTTCAACCTCTTCAAGGGATCGACCTTTTGTTTCTGGTAAAAGCAATGCCAGAATTATTGCTCCAAGAAATGCTAAGCATGCATATAGCCAGAATGTACCTGAAGAAAAAGAAGAAGAAATTGGTGAGAACCAATCATTACTTTAAATGGGAATTAGCATTAATTATCTTAAATAGTTTTTTGTCTAATATTATTATCTATAAATTTATCTTTTGGGAACAAGCCAACTAGTATTCAACATGGTCAAACACTAATTTTGGAATTTTGAATAAACCTCAGTATTAAGAATAACTGTACAAAATTCTATGCTCTTCATCAGTTTAGACATTATAGAGGCACCCATGATAGAATATCAGTTAAATTGAAGGTAATAATAGTCTAGTTCATAAGATTTTGAAAAATATTGCATTCAAGTTTTATTAAAATCTTCATGGAAATATTTTAAGCAATTAAAGACATTGGTATTAGTTTTAGTTAGTAATGGTGAATAAAATAGAATATTTCCATCACTAGTCAACTCATTTTGGGAAGTAGAAGGAAATATGTATATGATTGATATTATAATAAATACTATGTGGTCACAGCATCACACTGTTTTAACACTATGGGTAAATTTATTTTACATTCCTTTAAAAATATTCCCAGTAAATTGTTCATGTAGTAAACAGATAAATTAAATTTTCAGAATAAAATTAAGGACTAAAGATATTTTCAGAATACCAACCATAACGAGTCAGTGCTTCAGTTAAACTTAGAAAAGACATAGACACAGCCAGATTACAGGCCCAGTTAGTAAATGTAGCGACTGATGTTCCCACACTCCGTGCCCATAATGGATAGATTTCTGAATTGATAGTCCATGGCATAGGACCCATACCTTGAAAAAACAAAAACATTCACCAGTTGTTATTATTATGAAATTATTTTTACTTACATATCATTATCATGGTACTAACAAGAATGAGTGCCGTAATCTAATGATTATAATTGATATCAGACACCATTATTCTTCAGTTGTG
Source organism: Symmetromphalus regularis (assembly GCA_032355785.1). NCBI lineage: Eukaryota > Metazoa > Mollusca > Gastropoda > Neomphalida > Neomphalidae > Symmetromphalus > Symmetromphalus regularis. The sequence continues at coordinate 9,877 of JAULBS010096440.1, read as the reverse complement.
CTAAACATTTTGATATAGAAAACAAACACTTTAATTAACCAAGTTGTTTGAGTTAATTTAGATGAATATCATTAGATAAGAGCATTGCTTGAATCAAAGAAAGATTCTCAAAGATTAATTAATTTAATAATCAAGCACAATTTTAGAAGTCTAATCAAAAGAAAAGCAAACATTTAAAATGTATACATTCAGTGAAGGGAGATAATTTATTAGAATATCTATTGAGTATCTTTTATATGTTTCACTGGCCCAAGGGGAATTCACTGGAAAAATTCAATAAAAATCCATTTAGAACTAAAATGAACCATTTATGATGGAAAATGTGCTGGCTGCACTTTTGTAATAGTATCACATGTCAAGAGAACCAGCCAACATTTTTGGAAAAGAGGTATAAAATGGGACATTTAAAACCAAAAGCGTAAATCGATGTAAAATGTTTTCATCTTTTCAACAAGTCTTTGATAACAGTTATTACTTTTATAAATCATTGACTGAATAAATCTTGTCCCAAAGTAACAGATAAGTATGCATATGTTCATTTTGTATATATTGTGTAGAGAAATGGGGGGCACGTTTGTAAGAAAACAGCGTGTTTGTTTATAAGAGCTGTATTTTATGGAGAATTGAACATTACAAACATAATTTTAACCAAACTCTTATACACTTCCGTATCCATCTTGTTATTACATATTTTTTTATTTATTTCATTGTTATTAATTTTTGGAAGTATATCACACAATTATGGGTCTAAAAACCAGTCACTGTACATTATGCCACATGTCTATTTGTTTATTATATAATATAATGAAACACATTTTCCTACAAAAGATTATTAGTATTACTCACCAGGTGCAAAAAATACAAGATACATTACTAGCCCAACCATTGGCATCCAGGAGTACTGGGTTGGACAGTAGTCGTATGCCCATGTGAGAGGTCCAGGCAACGAAGTAGCATTACATCGACCCGAGGAGGCCAACCATGGATTGTCATATGATGTTGGTAGACACGAGGAGTTTCCAATGCTATCATCTTCACTCATGTAGCAGTACCCACAGTTTAGGTCACGTCTGCAGTCATTACATATTCTGCATAATAAATAAATATAAAAATAAATACATAAAATATATTTAAAAAAAAAAAAAATTATAATTTGAACCCACCATTATTTGACAGTTTGAAATGGAGCATTAACAGATGACAGAATAATTTTTATGACACTGATAAACAAAATTGTGGAGAAAATTATTTTGGTGTATTCAAAACAATTTCTGGATTAGAGATGCCAATTTGGTCATGATGCACTGCATAATATTGTAGGAATTTATAACTTTTCACCTTCTGTTTGGTCTCTAGATCTGTTTACATGTAATTCCAATTAGAAATTATGATACACTGGAATTTCAGATTATTGACGTTATGTCATGAACATTGTTCACTTTCCATATATCAATAACCTTATGAATTGTTGCAAATGTGATGAAAACCATGTCTGCAAGCAGTGAAATAATAATGCTAAAATGAAGTTTATTTTAAAATGAACGAATTTAGCTTTAAATGAACTAAATATTGACACAAGTTTCCAGTTTTGCAGATAACGTTTTTCCAGGGAGGATGGAGAAGCTGTTGAATCAATAGAATTTCTGAGAATTGGGGTGAGGGGTGTGCAGTAGATCTATGGTACAAATTTGGTACTGAAAACATATTTTACTGAAAAAAATATGGTTTGGTAAGTGATCAGAAGTGGATGCAATTACAACCCTTGCATACAACTAGATATGGCCCTGGTTCCATGGTGTGTATCTCTGCTATTTCATATAAAATTCATTATACTCCAAGATGAACAGAAACATATTTAATATGCTATTATGGATGTTATAAGCACGAAATAATAATTTTAAAATAATAATAATTAATATAAAATAATAAAACTAATTGTAATAATTATAATGAACAGAATGGCTAGAATGGTGCAACATATTTTACAGTGTTTAATAACTTCATTTAAGTTTAAAGTGATGTCAACCTGTAACGTGCACAGTGGGACAATGCACTTGATTGTTCTACAATGTCAACTGGTGGAGTGTTCAGAGCGGAGAGATGGAAACCCACTGCTAACCAAGCAAGACTGACAATTGCACCTGAAAAAAGAGAAACTTCCTTCAGAAAATTCAAGATTCTGATATGTTAACCATTATACACATTGGCATAGCTTATGTTTTTTTTCTAGTGAGGCAAACTTTGACATAAGTTTTTATTTCTCGTATTTTAATCAACATTTATAATATTAATCGAATTCAGTTTTTTCTGCAAAAGAAGTCTAGTGAGGCAGTTGCCTCATTGCCTCAATGGAAGCTATGCCACTGATACACACTTAAGAAATATATTTATAATTATTAATTATATTATGTAAATATATTGATGTTAGTAAAGATGACATTTTTAATTGAAACAAACGTGGAAAAATTTGATGCTGCTCCAGTAAGATCAGTAAGCTTAAATATTACCATTGGTCTATACACCTGATAAAAGAACCTGGGACAAATTGTTGACATTTCAGCGTAGTTACTATTGAACCTATAGAACATGAATCCTGAAGGTAATTAAGAAAATCCAATGAAATAATTGGCAGTCTATAATGGATCCAGGTAATAAGGTTTTAACATGACGATTGCACTATGTAACATTTAATGCAGAATAACGTAAACACCAAAGAGAATATAGAACATAATATGAAAATAACAAATATTTAATTTGTATATAAAATTGTTAATTATGAATAAATAGAATTAATCAAAACATCAGGTTTCCTAAGTGCGTTTCTGAACAAATTGGAAACTTGTCTAGCTTATTTAATCATTTAATGAATCATTTCCGTCATCTTGTGAGATACATTAATGTAGCAAGTATAACTTAATTAACATCATCCTTCACAGAGATTAATACAGACCTGTCTGCAAGCAGATGGACGGATGTCAAGCTGATCGATAAAACCGGAAACCTTTTGGTCTGGTGATAAATGGTTATCTAGGAAGTTATAGATTTCCAGTTTCCTTCGAAAGTAAACCATTTGTGTTTTGAAATGCAATGCTTGTACTTTTAATTATTATAAAAATTAATAATGTATAATGTTGGATAATTTATTTTGGTTTGCTGATAAAGGGTTATTTATGAAGTAAATAGATTTCAAGTTGGCTTCAAAATAAAACCATTTGTGTTTTGAAATGCAATGTTTGTACCTTTAATTATTAAAAAAATTAATAATATATAATGTTGGATAATTTATTTTAGTCCGGTGCTAAAGGGTTATTTATGAAGTTATAGATTTCAGGTTGCCTTCAAAAATATACCATTTGTGTTTTGAAATGCAATGTTAGATAATTTATGAACAAAATAATTTAAACGAAGAACAGTTTCGTGTGTATAACTAGCATATGAACTTATTATAATAGAACATTGAGGATTGCTTATTCATTGTGCATAAAGATAAAGTGTCGAGAGTGATGGAGAGTAAATTATCACTCTTAAAATGATGGACTACTTACTGAGTGGAAGAACGGAGATTCTTTTGATATGGCTCACTTCTTAGACAAGACGTTGCTAGTGTTATAAGTTAAACAGATATGAGCTTTTTAACATAGTTTTAATCAATGTTTCCGAATAGAAGCAATACTGGAAGCATCACTGATACATTTGATGACCAAGACCAATTAACTTAGACCATTTTTACGAATTTCTGCAATCTGACATTTCTATTTTGATGGTTTAACCGAAATTATGCTCAGACCAATACCTACCATGCAACTGTAATCAACACAATCATTGATATCTGGATGTCATTAAATTTACTTCGTTAGATGTATTTGGTCTATTTTACATTACATTACCTATTACAGCTTTCTGTATTCATTTCAAAAACTTTATTCGTACTATTTAAAGTGGACACCTTGTGTTATATGTATAATACTGAAGGTAGAATATTGGTTATCGTTGTACTGTTTTATTTATTATGATTCTACCTTTTTACCATTTCACCACTACTTGTCATATTCCTCACCCATCAAACTCCCCAATGTCAATGGACGTCTACCAATTTTCTCCACCAGAAATAAGCCAACGAGTGTAAAAAGAAAATTGACTGCAGCTGTAACAGCCGACAACCATATAGCAGCCTGATCACTTTCCACACCAGACATACGGATGATGGTGGCGCTGTAATACCTGCAAAGAGAGGAAGCTGGCTGGGATGATTAACAAAGACTCTACCCCAAAGTGCTGCAATCAAAAAGTGCTTAATATAAGAGGGGAAAATCTCACTTACTGTTCAAAAGAAATAGCTGAAATGATAATCAGTAGTTTTGTAATAGCAAATAGAATACAAAAGTGTTGCCATGATAAAAAAATGAAATTAAAAACATTCAGATAAGTATGGATATCTGGGCTATCTTTAAACCAAATAACATTATTATTAATTTTTTTAAATTATAAAACGTTGTATTCATTTATACGTTAACATGAACTAAATTAATTGGCAAATATTTATTTTTCTATAGAATATGTTTAGTGCCCAGATCGGTAGACTTATATATTTAAAGGTCAACGTCCCGAATAGATACATACAAAAATAAATAAACATTAAAAACATTGTCATATTGAAAATTGCTTCTATAAATTCTATCACTGCTTAAGACCAGAGCTGTAAAATTATGGTATAAATTATACAAAACCTTAACAGTGGACCAATAGTTCGCTTTTAAAAATGATAAAGTGATAATAGGTGTTTGCAGAACATAACATTTTCGGCAGATTCAGAATATATTTTAGACATGATTTCGTCAGATTACAAATCTCATCACACGCTTGCCTGTTATGAACACAAATGTTTACTTCCCTTGAAATGTCTTATTTTGGCCAAACGAAAATGCGTGTACAAGGTGAAAATTAGGAAGTGCGACAGTCATCACTACAGTACATGTTTTGTAAAAAGTTATATATCGTGAGATGGCCTTGCATGTCTACAATAAAACATCCAGGAAAGGAAAGCTGGAAATGTTTAAGAAATCCTAATCCCAAATAAGTACTGACAGTTGGTCCATTCCACGGAAATGTAACACGCATAAACAAATCTGAATCTAAGAAAAAAGTCAAAGTTCAAACATGGTTTCCTGCTATTCTTTGAAGAGAATCAATAAAAGATTATCATCAATCAAAAATTGTAAGATTACACAGCTGTTATAAAAACATTGAGATTGCAGTGTAACACATAATGTGGAATGAACCGGTAGTGATACATCTTTCTAAGGAATGGTCTAACTCACATAACTGTATTTATTCCTGCAACCTGCTGGAAAATTTGCAGACTACAACCCACAGCCAAAGCTCGGCGAATCGATGGAGTCTGCAACATTTGAATTAAAATTGGCTTGTGAGCTGAAAGAGAAAAAAGAATTTTCAATAACTATAAAATGAGCGTTTCTCAAATAAAGGTCTCTTAAGTATCTTTAATTCGAGAAGCACGAATTACTCACATTTAATCTTCCTTTTTTCAGAAGTAATTTAAATGGGTATTCATTTAAATTTGAAAATAGCTAAGTTGGTGTAGTCCTGTAGCTAGACCACTTAACATTTAATGAAACGTCTGAAGTCGAAAGGTTTGACGATGTTTTTCGATTCACAGTTTAAAAATCCATTTTTTATTTGCTTGTCGCGAACTGTTTTTTCTTTTCCCGAGGTTAAATGTTTTGAAAAAATTAATTTATTTAAATTTTATGGGAATGATGACATGCACATTTTCACATTAAACATCAAGAGCATTGCTATTATCAAAATGATAAAAAGTTGTGTTTATCAGATATTAGTCAGTGATGCGTCATATTGTGAAATGATACATAAAACAATGAAAGCTTATAGAACCCCTAAAATTTCGTGTCAGAACGGTGTGCTATAGCTTATAAAACGTGCTATATAAATACTTAATGTTTATTTGATGAAAAAAACCTTCTATAGATGCTAAATGCTAGATCGTAATGAAATTATGTCAGGTGTTCTGGTATACTAACATCTAGATCTCTCCTCTTGTTGCACTTGAGTGCATGTGACTTTTATGGCATCAAACTCGTCTTCTATATCTAGCTGTCCCCTCATGGACTGTAGGACCCGTCTTGCCTTTTCCTCTTTTCCCTGGATGATCAGCCATCGTGGACTCTCAGGCATAAATAGAAATCCAGCAAATTGTATGAATGCTGGAATACTGCCCAAGCCAAGCATATACCTAAAAATAAATAAAGCATTGCGTATAAAAGGTTGTACAAATGAATTTCGTGTTTTCCATAAAACATTCAACAGAATATTCTCAAACGACATCTTTCATATTTAAACGTATTAAGAAATGTATTTATTATAAGCTCTACGTGACTTTTTAAATGACTAGATCGCAAGACAACCAGTTTGTTTTACTTATTAATTAATTAGTTTATTATTTATATTTATTATACAAGAGTTTATTTTTAAAGTCTTATACGTCTGCAAATATAGTTTAGAATATACTCTTTATTTACAGATTGTAACAACAGAAGGATCTATATGACCCAGTTACTTTGCAGAAGCCCACGAAATAGAGAAATGCCGGAAGGGACGTGGATAAGAGTTTGCAAAACATGGCTATATTTGTCCTTTATTTAAAAACAAAACATACCGCCACCCATTCACAGAATCGGATCCAAATATTCCATCGACAACATTAGCCAAGAGCTGACCAAATGCAACCATTGCTATGTTGGTGGAGACCAGACTTCCGCGGACATGGGCTGGTGAACACTCGGCGAGGTACATCGGAATTGTCGTCGATGTCAAACCTATAATATACAAACACGTATTGGCACTTTAATAAAACATTTCATAAATCGTTGAAGACATTAACAACGTTATGTAAAAACGTTAATGCGATTGAGTGGATTTTAAAATTAAAAGTATACTAAACTCGCGTTCATGTAAAGAAGTTAGTAAACTGAGAACTCATTGAAATGTGTTCTGGTGAAAGAAATACAAAAAAAAATTAAGATTTTTTATAATATAATAATACCACATTCTTCAGACTTTTTATTCTGGGAAAGTGATTCTTGATCCAGTTTTAATCAAAGCATATGAAATGACATGTCATCCGAAAGATTTATATGCTCCAATAAAGACATAAACAAAGTCTGTTTCTGAATACAACATATACAGAATGGACTGTTCTAGACAAATCTACATGTAGCAAATTTCTCAATATAATTTAAGATGTGCTCATTATTCCATTGATATTAAACAATATCATGCCATTCAAACACAGAAATTGGTTTATCCGCTACAGATCTTGAATAACAAAAACTAAAGCAGACACTCCTTTCTATTGATGATTTTCTATAAATAAAAAAACCCAATGGAAATTGAAAAGTATTGCATTAACTTCGAATTCCAGCATGTAACTGCAATTATCTGTCATTACTGCATTAGCTATTTGAAACCATTCAAGAATGTATTTTCATTTGTTGGAGTAACTTAATCGCTTCTGAGATCATGTCATCATAGTTGATCTTTATCTACAGGAGAGGTGAGTACGTCATCTCTAAGTTAAACAAGTACACATGATTATAACACACAGTATGAGATACATTATAAAACTTCAGCTCGTCAGGAGCCTATACAAGAATTGTTGCCAACCAATGACCAATAAAAAATACACAATGGAAACGAAAAATCAATGTTCATTTTATATTTATTATCCTGTGACATTTCTTCCCACAATTCATAAACATTCTATGTTCTGGCAAATGGTCATGCAGCATAGATATATGAATGACGGTAATATACAATGCTTAAAAGTCGTATATCTAAAGCCCCCTTCACACGACAAAAGCTTGCACAAGTTAAAATCTACTTGTACTGTTTTTGGAGGAAAAAGTAATAATAAAGCGAATTCCACACAACATATTCACTTATTAAGTTGCAGAAAAAAAAAAAAATTATGTCTCTAGTCTCTTAAAATCCTCTATATCCGCCCTTGCTTAACAGAGATGGGTGATGGAGCAAAATGTTAATGTGAATTGAGTTAGTCAATATTTATTAAAACAAATATAAATTAAACCTGCAAACAAACAAAATATAATCTCTATAAAGAGCATATTGTTTATTTAGTTTATTGTTAAAGGTAATACTTTCAGCAAAGCAATTATATTTCAACTATAGGTGTTTAATCACTCTTTTAAATGACCTCAATACGTAAAGGTTAATAATATAAAATACTTTACAACAAAGGTATTTTATATTATTAATATGACAAGTATTGATCAGCGTCACACATCCATGGCGGAACCATCATTAAAGAATAAATACTTGAAACATTCTTCCATCATTCAACAAATACCACCCTTAATTACTCGGTGCGCCAGAGCTTAAACCTGTTTGTTGAGTGTTGTAGTGCCTTGAGGCATGTGCTGTGTTCGGATTTAAGTAATAAATCAATAAGTTCTGTCGCGTGCTTAGAACAAACAACAACCTTATTTATATTGGTATGGATAGGTCGGGTGGGGGATATTTATAGCTTCGTGACTAGCATCAACTATCCTCTTTTGGAGGAGAGTTCCGACCTAGATAGGAAGTCGCGCCCAATACAAGTGTGGCTGCAGAACGTCCGTGAGGATAGATGGACGTTAGGCATTCTCTCCGCCTGCCCCTTGACGTCCTGTTTTTAGTCAGTGATGATAGAAGGACGTTAGGAACTCTCGCCTGCCCCTTGCCATGCAGCATCTAGCATTGACGTCCTGTTCTTAGTCAGTGGTGATAGAAGGACGTTAGGAACTCTCGCCTGCCCCTTGCCATGCATCATCTAGCATTGACATCCTGTTCTTAGTCAGTGATGATAGAAGGACGTTAGGAACTCTCGCCTTCCCCTTGCCGTGCATCATCTAGCATTGACGTCCTGTTCTTAGTCAATGGTATAAAGTGGTTAGGTTACTGCGTTAAAAGCTTTTAAATTCTGAGTTAGAATCCCAGATGATTGCAATGCAGGTTTTATGTAAGAATCCACCATTAGTGTCTTAGAGGTCAACAATAACTGAGTTTCAACGACAGCTGCCAGTCAGTACCCAAGTGCTTCTTGGTGTCATATGTGGCTACAGCCAATGATCTCTCTTATAGTAACCTCTGTCCAAACCAGGCAGTCTACTCAAGTACTAGTAATGCATGTCCAGGACAACACTCGTCATCTTAATGCCATAGATGACATTTAATACCAGCTGATTAAGCAATGTTTAAATACAACACGATTAGTACATTAAAGGTCAGTCATGTATTGTTTGGGGAATGTCCTTATAACGGGTTTCTTGCTGCTGATCAAAGCAATGAGTAGAAAATGTGAGACATTATTCTCTTATCATGGTTTGAACAATCAATTACCTTACGCACTACACCTAACCTAACACACATGTCACACCTCCACACCATCATTATATAATATTATATAATAATAAGTTGGATAAATCTGCCTGTCGTGGGGATTTTATTCGGCTACTGGAAATTAAACCACCATTGGATCATCACCACAGCAACCAAATCGAAAACCCGTAACGGAAGTAAAAACAGTTTACGAAAAATCTCCCAAATATATATTAGATCCCACTGTCTCGGATAGACTGCTACGCGAGTTGGCTCGTTTCTTAGAGTAATCAGGAAGAAGATCTAATACATATATATATATATTGACAAACGTTAATATTCACTAGAAAAACAACAAACACAAGTTACAGTTTCAATCTGTATTAAAGGTAATCACTTCCAAGTACTACCCCAATAACATGTAAGTTACAATCAGTGTACACAACACCTAACAATAATCCAC
>JAULBS010096429.1:0-10390 GCA_032355785.1 Symmetromphalus regularis | reverse complement strand
CCCCCCCCCCCCCCCCCCCCCCCCCCCCCCCCCCCCAGAACCGGGGTGCCATCAGTCATTTGAAGGGCGCCGACAAATATACCACATTATATAATTTAGGGCACCTAATGTCGCAAAAAAGGGCGCCGCAGTTTATGTTGGAGGAACAGAACCTGAAGTACAAATACGACTGCAAAATGAGTAAGATAGTTATAGAGGAAAGGTGCTATTTAGAGATTACAAAAATGCAATGGTTAAAAAAGATGACATCAAAATTTGTCAACCTTACAACCTATTACATTTCTATATCTAAATAGCCCAAATTTCAGCTGATATAAAAATTACTTCAGTGCTAATGATGAGAGTGAAGATAAAAAATAAACTTAAATACACGCATATCGTTCTATAAATAAAATATATAATACACGTATCCGTTTATACATGCGCCACTTGATTCAACGTGTGATCGAAAATGCTTCCATATGGCATGTACCCTACTTAGTCCAGTACTGAACTAGTTGCTAATCTGTCAACGTTGACCCAGGTAAATAATGTTTACCGGTCAGGTGAATGTGGTAATTGTATTACATGTATGTGTATTTCAATTTCGTTATATTACCCAATAACAAAACTGCTTTGACGTCAGACTGATTGAAATTATTGACAATCAGGCAGGAATAGAATTACCAATAACTGACAATACAAGTTTTAAAACTTTTTTTTTTCAATCTTTTTTAAAAAATTTAACGACGCCTCTAGAACACATTTATTTTTATCTTATCATCGGCTATTTGACTTCAATCATAATTATGGTCATTCTGACATATCTATGTAGAGGAAACCCGCTGCCATCACATAGGCTGCTCTTTCTTATAAGCAGCAAGTGGTCCTTTATATGCACCGTCCCACAGCAGAACAGCATATACCCACGGTCTTTGAAAGAAAGAAAGAAAGAAAGAAAGAAAAAAGAAGAAAGCAATAAAGAAAAGTTCAAACTCATGGTGGATACATTTTTCTTATAATGTCATTTCTTTCAATTTGTGACACTTCCATTACGTCATCTTGAGGATAAATTGATAAAACCTCTTGGTAAAGATATCTTGTAAAGATAGTGTCTCCAAACTCGATTCAAAACCTTTAATCTTTATAGACATTTGTTTAGCTTCTTATCTAGGTAGGCTTGTTTGCTACCTAGTGGTACAAGTAAAATGCATACTCGATCCTTTGTTACCAGCCAGGCTGTCTGGTTGAGCACCCACAGTGCGGTATAATCGTCACAACAAGACGATTTAATACGGCGCTGTTTGATCAGTGTTAACTTATTTGCAAACTACTGAACATTTACTGGTAAATACCTTCTAGTTTTAAACATGGCACCAAAGCTACAGAATTATATCTGTGTAAGATAAACGTAATGTCGTACTTAATAACAATATCAGTAACAATAATGATAATATTACTACTAATAATAAATCAATAATAAATTATAAATATAATAAATAAATACTAATTAATAAATAAATGATAAATATTACATACATACATACTATTACTATTACTACTACTACTACTACTACTACTACTACTATTATTAATAATAATAATAACAATAATAATAATAAACGAATTGGGTTAATAAATAAATTTAATAAATAATAATAATAATAAATAAGTTTATTATTATCAGATAATAATTATGTGAATTAACATTGGACATTTTCGACAAACATCTTTCTTTGAACATAAATATTAAACACATCTTTCAGATTCGGAGAGTTCTACTCCACCGTTTAACCTTTGGCACAAAATCTAATTAAAACCAGTAATTACAGGGCCGGCCAAACCTGGGGGTACAAGGGGTTAATTTTCCCACCCATCTAATAATTTGTGCGACACTATTTACATTTACTGAGTACGTTGTAGTCGCCCTTCAAATTATTGATGGCGCCCCCATGGTCTTGCCCTCCCCATATTTAAACTGCTACACCGGCCCTATAGTAAAGCTTGATATATTCATGAATTCACAAATCAATTCAAACAACTACAACTTTAGGTAATACATATTTTTCTGACAAGGAACCATTGATACATAATACCAGTTGAAGGGTCTGCTTATAATTTAGTGTCTTTGAAAGGTTTTGTTACCACATACTACGATACATTCAAAGTGTGTTTACTAGTAATGTAAATTATCTTTGTTGACATATAATGAACAACATATGTATGTAAATTACATGTCTTACATATTTATATATATTAAAATTTTACACGTATAGACATGTACGTGTATTGTGTTTATTTATTAGTACATACAGTGAATAAATGCACGTAACACCGCTAAAATAGCCAAGCACTTTATAGTATACTGAAACCATTCGATATGCTCAAGGATATGAGATCCCTCAGAACCTTTATTCCAGTAATGATATTCCTACTTCAGTTTTAATTAACTTCCTCTGGGGCGTAGCCAGACAGGGAAAAACGCCGAGGCAAATCTAGACGCTAGGAGTTTGAACCATGTGGATAATAAATATAAGTATTATGGAGGGGGAATACAACAACTCTGCTGGCTACGCTAGAGGTCCTATAACACCTTACCATATGGAATTATCTACCTAACGAAATGATTTTGTTCACGGAATGTATCATTGATGACACCCACACACATCGCAGAACCAAGACGTAGCTGACAGCGAGGCTATGTTTCGTGAATAAACGATTCCGGGTGGAATGTAATTTCATACTGAAACAATTTAGTTCTTTTCTGATTACAATGGAACAAGAATCTCATTCCATGAATAAAACGTTCTGAACATAAAAGGAAAGGATTGTTTGTTTAACGACACCCCAGCACACTATTTATTCAGCGGCTTTTTTGGTGTCTTACGTATGGTATTCTATGACTCATGGTCTTTAGAGGAAACCCGTTACCGCTACATAGGCTAATCTTTCCTATAAACAGCAAGGGATCTTTTATATGCGCTTTCCCAAAGACAGGACAGCACATACCACTGCCATTGATAAACCAGTTATGAACCACTTGGCAGTGTAAGTGGCTTGCACCCACCCAATGAGCCCTTGCAAAGCACTTACTCTAGGTAGGAGCCGATATCGAAATTAAAAATTCCTTGTCTCGACTGAGATTTGATTCCAGAACCTAACAGGCGTGAGTCCGGCAGCTTAGCCACTGCGCCACAAATGCCGGTTCCTTGGACATAAATTCCAACAGAACATATCCCCAGGAAGATTCAATACACTTTTTGTCAAATAGAGCTTTCCTTGATAAAAATAGCCACACCAACACAAACATATGTTTTAATAAACAAGGAAATGTCTAAAAAACGTAGCAGCAATGCTTAAAACCAAAATACGACACTGATCAAGAAAAAGATTGCTACCAGTTTTTCATGTTAGAGAAATGTTTTCAAACATACTAAAAATATGTTTCGTATGATATTTTTTACTATATACTCAAATTGTTACCAGATGCGTAATAATAATTTAAAAAACAACAACAACCTTTTCACATATATATGAAATACTTAATAATCCTAGATTTTTATGCACATGAAACCTGTTATGCCTATGACCATTTATGATATTTAATACTTAATAATATGTGCTTTACACTCGATTTTCTTGTGTAAACTAAAACATGTTTAGCACCTTCGGTTTCACACTTTTAACGTGTCTTCCATTTAAACTTCAAATTACTAACATCCGATAATACTGCTGGTATCAGGACAATATCCCCCGGACAATATCCCCCATGACAATATCCCCGTCCCCCCGGTCAGTTACCACCTGGACAATATAAGTACACAGAATGGATGGATTACTATACCCATAGCCAGATTTATAAGGAGGCAAAGGGGGTAAATGTCCTAGGCCCCCCTGCCAGAGGGGCCCCCAGACAAAGGACTTCCTTTATTTAAAAAATGTAATATTATAGTTATTATTCATTCTTTTCGGTTTTTTTTATTTGTCATGTAATTTAATTTCAACGTTGAAGGGTCCCCGAACACGAATTGCTCCAGGCACCCCAAGATCTAAATCCGGCCCAGACTATACCAATCGAATTATTGTCTACATGTAATTTTAAAATTACATCATATTAATCAACTTATAAGTAGATTTTGGTGTTTGTGGTATACACACACAATACACGCACTTAACACATAAACATTAATTCTTAATGGATTAGAATAAAAGTTCGTTTTGACTTTACTATCCTTATTATTTTACTAAGCTTATTGGTCTTTGGCTCCAAGCAACCAGCTTCAAGTATGTATAGTCATTAATACGATTCATACATGTCAATAGTATTAACTACATAAATGTCAATCGTATTAACTTATAGACTTCCTATGGATTGAATGTGGATAATTTTCTCTTCAGTGAATTTCAAGTAGGGTCTATATTAATTAAAAGGTGACGTCAGGTTGGTAGTACTAGTACGTGATGTACGTCATCAAACGCTATTTCCCCCATGGTATTGCATATTATTTGAGTTACTAGGATAATTCCGGAAAATTCGTTTTGAAAAATAAAAAAATAAAATGGAATATTAGTTTAAAATTAATTTTAAATATTAACGTTATAGTATTATATATAATAGTGTTAAAAAAATTGTAAAATATTTCAGTAATTTAAAAACAGCAATACATATACTCTCTTCATACAGTAGCGGATTATAATGGGGAGGTCAAGATTATGACCGGTCCAACATTTTGCGTAAAAAATTGAGAGTAAAACATTTGAATATAACTGCTTTTAATTACGTTAAACCAGCTCAATATATTCTTTTGCCCCCGGCCCTGTTGAGGCTAATCCGACACTGTCTTTGAAAATGAATGTTTCTCCTACCAGAGTTGTTATCACGTTTCAAAACGTTTTTATGAGCACTGCCACTCCATGATTCGGACCGAATCGCGATAATAGCTATTTTGAAATAAAGAATTACCTCATGGAAAACATGAAAATTTGCACAACAAAGTAATATTGAGTGGTAATCCTCATACAAACGTCAAAATAGTGATGATAAGGCTATTTAAAAAAAAATATTCATTTCATGAACCTACCAACCCTATATTTTGTTAAAGTAAAATAAAATTAAAAGTGAAAATTCACACTTTTTTCCCGCCGACTGTCCTGAAAGCTAGAAAAGAAAAAATCCTGCACCATTGTTTAAACAAAAACATTAAATTTACACTTTGAAGTTGAATAAATTCTTTTCTTAGTGTGTGAAAATAAAAGTATGCTGGCATATGACCAGTTAAATGAGTAAAACTGGTAAAATTGATTTTATTTTATCCTAAGACATTTTGTAACTTTTTTTTCTTCACTCCTACGCTATTTTTGGGAGCCTATGTTTGAGAAACTGAAAATAAAAAACTGGCCCAAGTATTGATAGAAGAATACGTGTTTTAAAGTGTAAATGTGCTGATCTCAATAAATACAGATACTACTACTTTGGTAGGTTGCACTTTTTAATGTTTAAACATTCCATCACATGAATATCACTAGATACACTAATTCAGAATTTGGTTTTAACACTTGGTTTTGAAGTCAGAGACACCGACTGCACCGATTCCCAGAGTGGTAAGATACAAGGCGTATGCAACACCGGGCTATGTGAACTTGCATTGGCCATCTTCCACGATAAACATTTCTTTCTCTGAACAGAACTGTTTGACACATCTTTCTGATTCTGAAAGTTTGAATCCACAGTAGAACCATCACTTGGATGTATCTGATCAACAGGATCCTGAGGAAATATGAATCCATCTACAGTATACACCTTTCCTATATTCAGATTCTTTAACGAATCTTCAACACGTACGTCTATCTGATCATTGTGTGTTATGTTGGGAGGATAGGTTGAGACTTTGGGGCGTGGGGGTGGTAGTCGTTTTGAAGGAGAAGGACTACGTGATAAGGATGATCTCCTTCCATTAGGAACTTTGCTGACACTGCTCCAACGAGGAGTCCCACTGCTACTAGAGCGAGATGTGCCGCAGCTTTTACAACGAGAAGCCGCACTACTATTACGTGGAGACACACTACTACTAGAGTGAGAAGGCTCAGTACTATTACAACGAGGTGCCACACCACTAATGATTCGAGGAGACGTACTTCTTAGAGTCTTGCTGTTATCCTTTCCTCTCTTTAGAATAATATTATTCTTACCAACATCAACTATCTTTAGATTAGCTCTTTTTCTTGTTCCCTTTACCCGGCTTCGTGTGGTTGAAGGTTTCTCGTCAGCAATTCCATTGCAATTAGTTTTAGAATTTGTGCGTTTCATGCCTTTGTCAACCCGTCCACCATGTCGGCCTCTCTCTCCAGAACCAACATTAGTACGGAATGGTATGACGCCTGTAATTTTAGTCACAACAGACGACACCTTGTCTTTTGATTTACAAACAGAGTACGGGCCCTTTGCGGGTGACATAGTATTATTGTAAAAACTGCTACGAACAATGCTAGGATGTGATAATGGTAAATCGAGAGTTATGGACGGTGCTGAAGAGTGAAAACTTGATCTTGTAAGAGAAGAATGTTGAGGTATCTCTGTTGATTCTGAAGACGTATCGGACGAACTAGACAGATTGTCTTCATCGTCTGTTGTATCACTGTCTGTTTGGTCAGTAGACGAATAATGACCTCTTGGCGGGATTTCATAAACTAATTCCAAATTGTCGTCTGCCTGGAATTGAACGTGTTTTTTGGATTTCTTTGAGGCCGAACTGATGACACTAGTATCACTATATTCGCTGAGCTCGTCATCACTTCGTGGAGAGCTGGGTCCATTTTCTAATTCCACTATAGAGCAGGAACGATTTGAACCAGAAGACACAAAGCCCCATGCCTCATTTGCAACATTAACTTCCATAAGGCTTACACCGTGAAAATCATGAGTACATCCGGAACATTATGAAGTCTCTATCCTGATCATTATAATGTCTATATCGTGAACATTGTGAGGTATACCACCTGAACATAGTCTACATCATGAATATTGCAATGTCTACACCGTGAACATTGTAATGGCTACACATTGGACAAGGTTATATCTACATCTTGAACATGGATGTAATTATCGTGAGTCATGATCAAAGACACTTCTACGTCAGATCATCTATTTCCATAATGTGTAAAGCGTGAATATGAAGTGTACACCATGAGAAATATGACACTACATGTACTTTGCGATAGCAACTTTTATTAGGTCTAATACGGCCGGTCTAATATGATATCTTGGGCATCTTGAACAAAACCTCACTTAATTCGCCACATCAACTTTCACAATATTGACACCATGACAAGGTACACACCATGAATATAGTCTCCGAAATATTCCTTTCTCATTAGAATATATTTCCATGGTGTTTAAATCGTGAATATGATGATCGAATATTTGCTAATTTACAACACCCACGACACCTACACTGTGAATATAGTGATAAAAACTCGCATTCTTCCAATATCACACAACACTGTACATTTTATCCAACGAGGCTCACAACCGGCGTTTATCACAAATAAGCGATTACTTGAATACCTAATACGATATACATACAATAAGAGAACATGCGCATTTCTCATAAAGTCTAACCGTGTGGCTTATTATCGGTCCAATTGAAAGCTTTAAATCTGTTGTACGAAGTAGCTCCTAATGCTACCACCTGGATATATGAGTAGCTTGCTGAGCGAGGATCTTTTCTCCAGGTAACACAATACCCGCAGGTAAGCCCATACTTGTTTTTAAAGCACCACGCTCTGCAAGGTAAACATACTGTCGTACGATTGACAGCCAATTTTTTTTTTTTACGTCAACACTGTCTTTGTTCCAGAGGGAGGCAGTGACAGATCTAAGAGGCCTCAGGTGTCTGTCTACCCTACATTATGCTATTTAAATAAAAAAAAATATTATTATTTATTTTTATTATTATTTTCAAACAAAGAATCCGTGAAATCAGCAGTGTATTATAGGGGCCCCCTAAATGGATTTTCTGAATCCGCCACTGGGAGGTAATATGAAATTAAATCTACGACGTTTTTATACACTGCCTGTCATTAAATTTTGTCAATGTTGGTCCTCTGGAGTTTAGAAGCCGTATTAGGCAATGCTTTCAGAATGGAGACGTGTAAACTATTGGAAATGACTGTATCAGTGCTAGACGAAGCATAAACACGTTGTACATTTGTTACGTATACGTCAAAAACGAGACTTCTTATAAAATGGTTTAATAGTTTGAAAAATCATATTACTACAGGCCCATAGGAACGACTTTGAGGTGGAGGGGGTCACTGACAGATCGGGTACAAACTCTTTATTATAAGATTTTGGTTACAATGGCAAACAACAACGTGTAAAAAAAGGCTCGCTAGTGGGGGAGTACGTGCCCCCTATGCCCCCAGGTTCCTAAGGGGCTGTATTAACCACTGTCGTGGGGCTGTATTAGAGGAGACCCAGCGAGTTACCAACCCAATATATCTATTCTATATTATGATATACAGTGCAGGCGCGGATACATGTGATGGGTAATGGTTCATTTTCACGTCCTTCCACTCGTAAAACGAGAAAAGGGGGATCCGGACCCCTAGACCTCTTATGGATCCGCTACTGCAATGAAGAAACAGCCTGAGGTTTGTGAGGTCATAGGATTTTCCCATTCTCATCAATGAACAACAACTGTTTGCTTTAATACGTCTTTTATTAATAAATGGAAGATGAGAATAAAAACTGCACATAATGTTATATATACACCATCTGTGTGTCAGCAGGAAATGTCTTGAACACAAAACTTGGAGTATATATACTATTTTATTAAGTAACTAACAGCATTGTGTTCTTTTATTTACAACAAATATGTTATATAGAATAGCTAACAATAAAACGTTATCTATATGAATAATATTAGAAAGCTAGTACAAAACCAACACGCACGACTAACTTGTCACACTTTCCATTTGGGAAGTGATCTAAGTTAAAATGGAAATGTTATCTTTATTTGAATGGAACAGTACATGCGCGGATGCAGGATTTCTGAAAGGAGGGGGAGGGGTGTGTGTGTCCAAATATGATGTTTGAACAGGACTTAAGAAAAATTGTTAATTTTCACATCCTTCCACTCGGAAAGTTATACATTATAGAAAAGGGAGAGCTCTGGACTCCAGGAACCCCTACTGGATCCACCACTGCAGTATTGGATGTTATTAACTGACGTTTAGAGGATACATCTAATATTAGAGTTCCTATTTAATTGTGTTATTTAATATACCACAGTAAATAGGCAGTCAAATACTGTTCTTTATACACAAGTTACTAAAATTTAATAACATCCAATACTCGTATATTCAAATGAAGATAACATGTATATCAAATTTGTATGAGTAACTGTAAAATATTTCACTCATGTTAATGTGGAAAAACATGCATATATATTTGAATTAAGAAAAACCTCCAAACATTCACTATTTCATTTCACTATCATAAAGAACAGACACCAACAAGGGCAAAAATCGCTTCCTGGAAGTGGGGGTGGGAGACGGAGCATCCCATTGTCAAAAAAGTGGGGGAATGTGTCCTCGCCCCCCGCCGCCCACCAGGATTTACGGCCCTGGACGCCAATACAGCTGTTAACATTTGAATGTTGTGTAGAATTAAGTTTTTGAAATGTACCCACCCCTGGGCCCCTCGTCTTACGAGAAGGGCGCGTGACGGTAAGCTAAATTGCAGGAATATCAGGCTTTTAAAAAAACTTAATTCACATACGGGTATTTCTTTGTACAGTTGTGCTCTTTAACAACTTAACGATCATATGGAAAGGAAAGAAACGTGTGTTTAACTTACACTTCAGCACTTTATTTAATTAGCTGCTTTTATATGTCAGACACGATATTTGTGAGACATGGTCTACAGTAGAAACCTGGGAATGGAAAACAACTCAATAGGATCCATTCTACAACTTTACCTCTGAAGTATACTGCGCATCATAAAAAAATCATACATAACATGAGTGTGTTCAAACAGCTACCATTTAAACATTTTGTACAATAAGAACAAAAACATTTCTTATATAATATAATAACAAAAACATTATAATTAATAATGAAAAACACATTAAATATATTTTCCCCTAAATAATTTAATAATGAAAATTCTAATTATCTGATAATTACATACATTTTTTAATCTTTTGTTTTATCTCCTAAACCGTTTTCTTTTTATTCCTATTAATGCCAGAAGAAAAGTTATTACTTGCTACATATATAATACATAATATGAAATTAAATCTACGACGTTTTTATACACTGCCTGTCATTAAATTTTGTGATCCATTAATATAAACTTGAATATAATTAATTAAACATTCAATAAAGTATGACAAAACGACAGGCACTA
>JAULBS010096418.1:0-16671 GCA_032355785.1 Symmetromphalus regularis | reverse complement strand
TATATATATATATATATATATATATACTGGCTCTTAATTAATTTTATTGAATATAAATAATATATTATTTTAAACTAAGCATTAACGAACCCATGAAACAATCGTTTTGTAAAAGCATATATCAGTTCGAGATTTCTGTTAATATGTATTAATATCTGAGCTGGATTGTGTGTTGGGTGTAATATTTTCACATTAACATAACTATATTTTGTTGTGTTTCATGTACACTATACATATAAAACATTTGACGCATCTATCATTGATAGCAGTGTAACCTGACATCCGGTTACACAGTATCCAGAACACAACTGATGTGGTGCTTAACTTTGTTTTATATGTGCATGTAATGTCTTATAAAATAAAGTAAAGTAATATCGCAACACTTGTTTCTGAATATACTGGTGGTTCGGTGGCTTATATTTTTATTACGAGCAATATAATATTGTGTTCTAGATAGTGTATAAAAAGAACTATTTAAATATAATTTATTGAAAAAAAATGTCACACATACCTCTTTAGTAATCATCTACGTGGATCTGAATCCTCTCATTGAGTTTACACTTTTCTACTGATGGTGCTGTGAAGAAGTGGTTACCTGTACCGAGACAGTATGTTTTGTCAACTTCGAATTTATTGTAACCAAATGGAGGAACGACGCAGTCGTAGAAAGTGGTGTAGCTGTCCAAATCAATCATTGAGTGTACATCGACATCAAGGCTACGGAACTCGACATACGTACCAAGCTTAACGGAGAGCTTGGGTGGCAAGTGTTTTCCTTTACCAACTTGGATAATGACAATGTCATGGTCAACGTTTTCAGGCCTGTGCACAATGACTGGATCTGGTAGGGTATAGGTTGTAAATGGCGTTCCATCTATTTCTACCATCGTTATTCTGAAGTTAAATACGCAGTTTTGATCCATCTTCAATTTTTTGGCAACGTTTGTGATGTCCATTTTATAGAGTCTTTCATAAGCCCATGGGATCTCTTTTTCACCACCAAATATTATAAACTGGCCAGCCTTTTCCTCTTGTCCTGCCTCGTTACTAACCCAAACATTTACTGCTGCAGTTGTTCTTATTCCAGCCAGAACAAAACCAGCATACAGTCTTGAGGAGTGTGTAAGATTCTTAACAGTCGTGTAAAGCTCGTCCAGAGATTGATCGTGCAATGTTAGAGTGTCATACCAATAGCCAAAATGTTCCTGGTCAAACACGGTTGCAGAATCAGAGTATTTAAGGGTATACTCATCCTCATTCACACTAGCATAGCTGAATGGCTGAAGTGGCATGTTCATCATACTTCCTGCACACTTGGCTGAGTTGTAAGGTTTGTTACGAAGTTTCTGTAAATGCTGCCAAATGATCCAAAGTCTGTCAATGGCGGAGTGATGGATCATAAAGAAGGGATCGAATGCTGAATATGCCAAAGTGGACATACCGTATGGAGATGAACCGCCAATGTAGTAATGGACAAGATTATGAATTATTTCATATTGTACTTCAAAGTCGCAATAATTATCTTCTCCCAATACTTCTAATGTTGCCTGGTATAGCAGATTTGAGTTGTACATGCTTGGTATTAGATCTCTCCCTGTGTCTTGGTTTATAAATCCCATGTGGTATTTATAGAAAGGATTGTCACTGCTGCTATCACCAAATAATGTAGGCAGGGATGAAAATGGCTTTGTCCAGTCCCAATATGGCATTCCTACTGTTGATCCATGATTGGCGAGACCTCTTTCCAATTGTACTGTGAACAGTCTGTGCCAGTGAGGGAAGACCGCCATACCGTGCATACAGCAGGCATATTTCTGGTCGCCAGTTTCTGGACACATATTTGGTGCGCCATGGAATCCTGAAATGTGCTCAAAGCCATTTTTAGTTTTGTCTTCTTGGAATTTACGCATAGCAGTTCTCAGTTCATTGACTTCATCCAGTGTCAGAGTTCGGATTTCTTTCCTGTATATCTTATCCTCTTTAAGTTTATCTTTAACTTCTGCTACCCCACCTGAAAGATAATTAAATATATGTTTGGAATTATATGTTTCTTCTATAACATAATCCAAAACAGCATGAAGTTATATTTAAAGACGTATCTTTTCCAAATTGAGAATGTAGGAGATATATAAGCACAATGTTGAGGACCTGCGTTCATAGATTTCTTCCACCCATTTTAAACGTCTGTTTGTCATGTCACATCACATACTGACCTGTTTGTAAGCTAAAAGTAAAGTTTGTTTTATTTAACGACGCCTTTAGAGCACATTGATTTTTATCATATAATCGGCTATAGGACGTCGATCATATGGTCATTCTGGCATTTATTTACGGGAAACCCGCTGCCGCCACATAGCCTACTCTTTCCGATAAGCAGCAAGGGGTCTTTTATTTGCACCTTTACACAGACAGGACAGCACATACCACGGCCCTTGGTGGACCGTTGTGGATCACTGGTTGGCCCAAAGAGCTGGTGGGTCATCTGAGAAGGATCGATCCTATGATCTACGGGTTGACAGGCACACACGCTATCGTTTGAGCTATATCCCACTCCCCTGTTTGTAAGCAGTGCATATAAAGGACATATTGCTAGTGATGGGAATGAGTAGCCTAGGTTTCTGTAGCCTAGTAGCCTGTATATCACTAATTGATGATTAAACAATGTCCTGGCGTGTCATTAAAGAAACAAGCCTTTCTTTCGTGCATTCTATAATAATAATTATAATATATTCATGTTATCTTGGTCCGTTTGGTATATTGTTCTATCCAAAATGTTGCACAGTACTTCCTGTAATAAATATATTACAGTTATCCTGGCATAATTTATATATTTGCACAATGCAAGGTCTAAGAACATGTAGGGAAAACGTATGAAGATTACTTATCTTGAATTATTTATAAGTACAGTACAACCATGCATTCTGGGGAATAAGATATATGGGACATAGAATGTCCTGTGATATATGTGAAATGATCTATGTGTACGTTGAAGTATTTATAATTTTCTATATTATAATCACTATGTAGAACATATAATCAAAGAAATACCCAATGATAAAAAGATGGGATAGTGTCAAAATAAGAACGGTATACTAGATATGTTTACGGTTCGGTGTAAATCAGAGTCTGGAAGAGCGAAAATAGGTTTAAATACAAGTAATACAAAGTTTTAAATTGCCAGTTTGTTTAGGGTTACAAGTTAATTTGGATTGAAAAAATTTGTCTGGTAAATAATGCTTCGGTAAAGAGTGCTACGTATTCTCTATTATAATGTTCTTTGCGGGTTTGGTTCATTAACGATACATTGTCGCATAAACAAAAAATGAGGAAATTAAAATATATTAATTTTAATAATTGTTTACATTTCTACTAAATTGTTCTAACAACATTTGAATTATGTTCGAAACTATTTAATACTTCGTAGACGGAAAATAGTGTAAGTTTTGAATTTTTGTCAAAAGAATGATGATCATAGATTTGGTGAAACATAAAACTAGTCACAACAACAATATTTATTTATCAATCTCATACGTTTCACCAAAAAAAACCTGAGTTATTCCTAATTAAATAATGTATCCTCACCTGTGCCAGGTATGAATTCCATTGTTGGTTTGTGCAGAATGCTAGCATCCAACTCTGTACCATCAATACCATATACTTTCACAACAATGTCCAGATCAGAATCAAACCTAAGGCCAAGTTCGTTCATTACCTTGGTTACATCATAATGGTAAAGCCTGTCGAATGCCCATGGCATTTCTAAAGGACCTCCAAGAACAGTGAAGATTCCAGCAAATTTGCATACCTCATGATTGTGTGTACATATTTCAAATTCGACCTCAGCGCTCAACTTGAATCCTTTGAGAAGGAAGTCTACAAATACTCGGTTATATTGTTTCCTCTTGTTTAGGAAAGTATCGAGCTCACTGATTGACATTCCATGTAGTTTTAGATCATCATATTGGTAGTTCAGATTGTGGTAGTTGAAAGCGTCTGTAGCTGTGGAATATTTCTTTGTTTCTGGGTTAGTATTGGAATCATCACTGAAAGGTCTCAATGGCATCTTCAGGTCCTGTATTTCACAATAAGCTTCTTTGAATGGAAGGCCTCTGTATTTCTGAAGTGCTTGCCAAATTGCCCAGATTTTGTCGACATAGGAATGATGGAGATAAAACAATGGATCATATGCAGTGTACTCAAGGGTAGCCATTCCGTATATGCTCCTTCCACCTGTCCACAAATGAACTGCATTGTGAGTCACCTCAAATTGAATCTCAAAGGAACAAAAGTCTGTTTGTTCCAGAGTCAGTAAGACTTGACGGAAGAAGAAAGACTCATTTCCATTTTCAGGATCGCTGAAGAGTTGAGGTTTCGGGAATCGGGAAGTGACTTTGCCCAGATATTCAATTTTACCCTGAAAGCAAATTGTATCTTTTATACAATAGTTTTGTATGTATTGCAATATTTAGCAAGATATGGTAAATTTGTACCTTCACGTCTGCCAGATTTACTCCATTTTAAAATTATGTACAGCTGTGACAAATTCTCTTGGTTAGAAAGTGGAAGATATATTGCTACACTGTATCCCTAATAAGTGTTTCTGCTTGACAATATTTTGAGGATATGCAGAACTTAAATGGATGCAGGGTGCAATCTGTGATACCCAATGGCATACTGTTTGGGTAGTTATCTTCATTTTGGAAATCTTAAAATTACTTCGACGGCACTTCTGGGAAGAAACTTTTAATCAAAATACAATGAAAGCTGCAGAGTTAAGGCTGTGTAAGATTACACTTAGGTTTTACATGGAATGCATTTTAAAACTGTTTAACCCAATGCAGAAAACCTGACATGGTGCAAATATTTATAAACCTTACTTCATGCCATGGGTTGTCGTTCTCTTCTGTGACGAATGTAGGCATTTTCGTGAAAGATTCAGTCCAGTCCCAATATGGAACTCCAGTGGTTGCACCTTGTGCCATTAAAGCATCTTCCATCTGTTTGATATAAAGTCGATGCCAGTGTGGGAATGTAGCCATACCTAAATAGAAATTAAGAACAAATACATGTAGTGCATAAAGTCACTGAGATAATAATAATAATAACAATAATAATAATATGACTGTAGATAACAATATTACCAAGATAGAGTGTAAATATCATCAATCATGATGACTATAGATAACTGAATTATATGTACGTAACCATAATCAGGAACAATTACATAAAACAAAATTTGTATTAATAATTTAACTGTTGCTAGATTTTTTGGTATGTAGTGGATATAAAAGATTCCTTGATGATTATTGGTAAGAATAGCCACATTATTGTGTATGCAGAATAAACAAGAAGATATGTACAACCAATCATCTGGTTTGTGATGGCTGACCCAAGCTTAAAAATTATTACTGTGACATTATGCTTTTAGTGGACAACGTACCATGGTGACAGCAAGCAAGCAAGGTTCCATCATCCATTTCACACTGAGGTGGAGCTCCGTGCATCTTGGCAATCATCTGGAAACCATCGGGTCCATTGTCGTTCATTACAGCCTTAAGAGCGTTTCTCAGATTCTTCATGTCGTCGTGAGTCAAAGTGTTCACGTCTTTCCTGATTCTAAGTGTTGCAGACGTATCTTCTTTGTGTACTTCCACTGCATCGCCTGGAGAAAAATAAATCAAAACATTCTGAAACTGATATTTGCTATAACCACTGTTATTATTATTTTAAAATGCTATGACTACTATTATATTGCACCTTCTAGATAAGAGAAAAAACGGGATATTATTATTATTATTATTTATTTATTTCTATTCAAGGTTATATTTCTGAAAATCATCTCTAAGATCCGAATTTGTTTGACAAATGTGTGATCTGCGCAAGACTAAACGGAAGTATAAGGAAGATCGTGAATGTCTGCACTTATTAATCACTGTTAAAAATGATAATACCAGGTGTTTGCGAAATATGGCACCAGTCATAAGTACAACAGATACAGATATGCGTGCATGTTTAAAATTAAGTTTAACATTGAGTTAATTTGCATATAAATTTTTATTTTATCAAATTATATGTTTATGTTTAGAAATTATGTATTTCCTCGGTGATAGAGAAGTATTGAAAAATCCTGTACAACACTCTTTCTTCCATTAAACCTTGTATAATATAAAGAGGAACACACATACACACACAAACACACACACACATACATATATATAGGTTAACTGAAGTTTCAACAAATATAAACATGCACAAACTTTGTGAACTGGCAAAATAGTATGTTACCATTCCTTAAAGCCATAGCCATAACAGAAATATTACTTTATGACAAATGAACAAAATCAAATCAATGGCTAAACGTACCTTCAGCTGGTTCATAGATGATCGTCGGAGCATAGATACTCGAGTCAGGCAATCTCTTACCAGCAATGTCAATTATTTCAAGTTTAAAGTGGAACAGTTCGTCTGCGTTGAAGATATCTTTTGCATGGATGCCAGCAGCCTCAAGTGCGCTAGTGATGTCATACTTGAAGAGTCTGTCATAGGCCCATGGCATTTCCTTTGTTCCTCCGAGGATGAATAAGAATCCACCAGGATAGCAATCATAATCAGTTTTGCATATTTCAAAATTGATAGTAGCTGATGCTAAAATTCCGTGAAGGAGGAATCCAGCATAAACCCTGGTCTTTTGTTTCTTGTGTTCAATTAGAACTTCAAGTTCTTCGACGCTATATCCACCAACATTCAGGTTGTCATAGGTGTATCCCAGACATTCATAATCAAAGTTTTGTGATGGAAGAGAGTGAGCCTTGGTAAATTCATTAGCATTGATATCCATGTTGAATGGATGCATTGGTCTTACCATTAAGTTAACAGCACAGTCTGCTCTATCATGTGGTAAGTTTCGGCGTTTCTGAAGTTCTTGCCAAACTGCTAATAACTTGTCTACAAATGCGTGGTGAAGGAAAAATAGGGGATCATATGATGTCCAGTGCAGAGATGAAGTCGAGTACTCTTCTCTGCCACCAACTACGAAGTGAATCCAGTTGTGGACGACTTCATACTGTACTTCAAAATCGCAGAAATCTGTTTGTTCAAGAGCCAACAGCACTTGCTCAAACATAAGAGAATGTTTGCCATCATAACATTTTTTGAATAGCGCTTCTTGTACATTTCTTACAGTGTTAGTGTTCTCTGATTCTATAAATCCATTAACCCATGAATTTTCTACAATCTTATCATTCTTGGCATCATAATAATCCTCATCAGTCATTAATGTTGGTAGTGCGTCTTGTGCAATGGTCCAATCCCAATATGGAACACCAGTGAAACTGCCATGTCGCTCAAGGGCAGCTTCAAACTGACGGACATATAATCTGTGCCATAGAGGGAATGAAGCCATGCCGTGGATGCAACAGGCATATTTTGGATTGTTTGGATCAGGACATTTTGCTGGTAATCCATGGAATGCTGATATTGCCTGGAAACCATCGGGACCGTTATCATGTTTTAATAAGTTCAGACTGGATATTAAGTTATGTTGAGCTCGACCATCAAGAGTTGAAACTTCCTGTCGGACTATTTTGGTTGATTTCGACTTCTTACCATGTTCTTAAAATGTAAAACAAAAGCAATTACTGACGTGTATGCTTTATGAACATTATGTACAGCTAAAGTGCATCTCTGAACTTATGAAATAAGGTTTATCACGTAGTTTATTGGGTTTATTATTATTTTTAAACTGTTATGCAAAATCAAAAGAGTAAAACACTTATCTTTAAATACATATATCTTTATGACACAAATCACATTCCCAAGTATATATATAGGCAAATCCATTATGGTTTATGTTGCATTCTTTGCAAAAACAATCTATGTTCTACTACTATATAGGATAAATATACTTTTATAATAGAATAAAATTATCAAAACATTTACAGATCCCATTCCTGATCAATATATTATCTATCACTTTATATTAAACTCCAAAAATATATACACTAACAAGCAAAAGAAATGATACCAAAGACAATTTAACTATAACTTTTAGGAACCACATAAAACTTTGAAATTAACATTTGTACTTGCAGAAAAGATGTATAGTCGACTTAAATGCCACAATTTAATTTAAGCAGCGATGAAAACAAAATCTGCATAAGCCTTAAACAAAATATCCAAATGTTCAAAATATTTTATTCTTATTTTTGATATCGTTTCTCTTGCCCGTTAGTATATATATTTAAATTATTAATTATTTTCTACAGTTCTGTCAAAAATCATTCTTGATTCTTGGAATGCATTTTTACACTGTATATAGCAACAATAATTTCAAACTCTTTCTAAACATGTATCAAGAGTAAAGGAAACAATAGTACTATTGATGAATTCAAGCACTTACCTGTACCAGGGGTGAATATAATAGTTGGCTTGGCTATTGCTTCCTCTTTGAATACAGTTCCATCTGGTGCTACGATCTTCAGCTTAATTTCAATTGAATCACTTTCTAGGTCCATTCCTAGACGGTCGAGTGTTGGAGTGATGTCAAATTTGTAAGGACGGTCGAATGCAAATGGCATTTCCAAAGGACCTCCAAGGATGGTAAATACTCCAGCTTTGTTGTCACAATTCTTCTTATCATGTCCGGTTGGTACACATACATAAATTGTTACTTCTGCAGACGACTTAATTCCAGCAAGCATAAATCCTACGAAGGTCCTGTCGTGTCTCTTTCTTTCCACCAATACATCTTCCAATTGAGAGATGCTCATCTCATTGAATTCTAAAGAATCATATTTATATTTCAGTTTATTTTGGTAATCAAAAACGTCATTCGGCTTGTTGGTAGTTTGAGTCAAAGTGTTGGTGTTGTCTGTTCTGTCAAATGGTGCCATTGGAGCACTCATCAAATCAAAACCACAGTCAGCACTGTTGTAGGGCTTCTTTCGAATACGCTGTAGTTCTTGCCAAATGGCCCATATTCTGTCTGTGTTGGCATGGTACAAATAGAAGGACGGATCAAAGGCGGAGTACTCTAGAGATGACATCGAGAACTTACTAGGTCCTCCAAGCCATAAGTGAATTGCATTGTGTGTAATTTCAAACTGAACTTCAAAATCACAGTAACTTTCTTGTTCAAATGCATATAACATGTTTTCATAAAAGTAATTAGAATGGTAAAGCTCTGATACAGGTTCGCGTACGATGTCCCTATTTTCTCCAGCGATATGTCCAGTGTAAAAGGGGTTTGTTTTGAATTTTGCATCCGTCGTGTCGAAGTATCGACGATCAGATATGATGCGTGGAAGTGCTTCCATAGGCTTGGTCCAGTCCCAGTAAGGCAAAAACAGGTGTGCCCCATGTTTTAAAAGAGCGCCTTCGAACTGCAGTACATGTAGTCTGTGCCAGTGAGGGAATGTTGGCATACCATGAACACAACAAGCAATGTTGTTGCACTTTCCTGGATATCCATGGAGATCAGCGATTTTCTCAAATTCTCCATCATCTTTAATCTTTTGTAATGCATGTCTAAGATCATCAATCTGCGTATCACTGAGGCTATTCATATTTTTCCTTACATGACTTACAAACGTTAGGGATCCACTCGTGGAATCTGTGATAAAATCAAAGATCAGAATAAATATGAAAACATTTAATAAACATAAAATACTGAATCTTGTAACAAAACAAAAATTAAACTGAATTTACTTTGTCTTCAATTCACAATCATGGTATTTGTTGTACTGTAGTTGTCTTTACTGGAATTCCAAGACGTTGTTGCATTGTGTGTCATTATTTGAACAAGGAGTTGTTTGTGGTTCACTTCAGTTTAGGTTTAGGTAGGCAAAAAAGGATAATTTTGACAAACAGGAATTCTGCTATTTTTGTGGTCATTTAAATTAAATTATATCAAGGATCTTAAAATGTATCTCAGCAATGAAGAGCCCTATAACAGTGCTGAATATGGCCTTTTTTTTTTCTTTTTTCTTTTTTTTCTTTTTTTGCAACTGCTTTTTTATATTTAGGCAAGTGTAAAGAGATAATGGTTTAGAAAAATAACAAAAACTGCTATTTTACTCTGAGAAATTATATTAAAGTTTGTCTCAGCTCCCTGTCTGGATGCATTCTCTGTCTCAACCTCTACACCCATCTGGCTCCCTGTTCCACGGCTCTACATACAAAACGCCGGAAGTAGAGGAGCTCTGCGTAGTGTTACGCATGCATGCTTAAAAATGACAGATATCATACAATGAGGGAAACAAACACTCAATTGTTAAAGGTGGCCTATCTAAACCTGCAGCACAGTTGTTGGGAAATGTCAGAGACAATGACTGCTATATGGAACTGTACAGATAATGAGGTGGTGTTAGGATATGACGATGAGCGGATAGCAAAGGTGGAAAAAAGTGTGTATTGGTTAACATGTGTAAACAGTGGTTTTCTTCTATATAATTATGATTTTGAACTTTAACAAAATTTATTATTCTAAATATTTTATAAAAGTATTTTTACAAATAATTATATGATTTTAAAATGTTTTAAATGACCATATATCTTCAGGCAATTTACATAATTTCACTATCTTTAAATTAACTTCCAATATTTTAAAAGTAAATAATAATAATAATTACACTTAGAAACCAGAATAAATAATATACGTAAAATAAAACAATTTTACCTGTACCGTGAACGAACTTCACAGTGGGTTTCTGCAGTGCATCAGAATTGAAGATCTGTCCATCAGGAGCAACGATGCTAAGTTTAATGTCGAAAGAACGACTTTGAAGATTAATTCCAAGATTTTTAAGTGCTGAAGTGATATCATATTTGAAGGGTCGGTCGAACTCAAATGGCATTTCCAGTGGGCCGCCAAGGATAGAAAATGTTCCTGCTTTGTTGTTGCAATTCTTTGTTCCTCGTCCAGTTGGAACACAAACGTAAATATCTACATGTGCTGAGGATTTGATGCCATGAAGCATAACTTCCACAAAGGTTCGGTCATGTCTCTGTCTTTCTTCCAAGAGATCTTTCAACTCAGGGATGCTCATGCCGTTGAATTCCAAACTGTCATACTTGTAAGAAAGTTTCTGTTGGTAATTAAAGACATCATCGGGAGTGTTGGTAGCGTGGGTAAGTGGGTTGCTGTTATCATCTCTGTTAAACGGTTTCAATGGAACGTGCATTTGGTGGATTGCACAATCAGCAGAGTTGTAGGGTTTGTTGCGATACTTCTGCAGTTCCTGCCAGATAGCCCACAGTCTGTCCACGTTGGAATGGTACACATAGAACACTGGATCAAAGGCAGAGAAGTCTAGGGATGACATTGAGTAAAAACTAGGTCCTCCAAGCCACAAGTGAATGGCATTGTGGGTAATTTCATACTGAATTTCAAAATCGCAGTAACTTTCTTGCTCAAATGCTAACAGCATGTTTTCGTAGAAGTAATCAGAATTAAACATCTCCGACATGGGTGCTCTGACAGAGACTTTGTTTACGCCAGAGATTTGGCTCTCATAGAACGGATTTGGATCATATCGCTTTTGCTTTGAATTGTAGTAGGTGGCATCAGACAACATGTGTGGAACTTCTGCAAATGGTACAGTCCAATCCCAGTAAGGCAATGATACGTGTGTTCCCTGTTTCCAAAGAGCGCCCTCTAACTGAAGCACGTGCAGTCTGTGCCAGTGTGGGAATGTTGGCATGCCATGCACACAACAAGCAATTCCATCGCACGTTCCTGGATATCCGTGCATTTTGGCGATTTCTTCAAATTCGCCATCGTCTTCAATAGCTTGCAATGCATGTCTTAAGCTCTCGTTCTCTTCGTCACTGAGACTGTTAAGATTTTTCCTCACACGGCTGGTAGCGGTCAAAGATCCACCACGTGTAGCTGTGATAAAATTAAAGACCAGAATAAATAATATTTTCCAAAAGGCATATTTGCAAGCATTATAAAATGTATCTATTTTTGATGTAAACGACAATGCAGTTACGTTTTATACCAAAACGGTTTATTCAGAAAAACTGTACTATGGCCTTAAATATATAAAACAGACAATGGATACTATCTATATGACAATGTTATATAATACACCATGAAAAAATAATGCTGTAAAAATGCGATTATTTACTAAACCGCGGTTGCTTAATTAGAATAAATATTACTATAGAAATGTGGTTATTTACTAGACCACATATGCTTCCGTAGAAAAAACATTACTATATTACATTATATATTATATTATATTATATTATGTTATATTATATTATGTTATATTATATATTATACGAATATAGAGAGGTATCGCAGACGACCTGTTTAAAAATATTTAAACAGATTATAAACAGTGTAGGAATACATAATTAACAAAGTATTAAATCTACTTAATCACATTTTTAAAACTGTTTAATAATCTTGAAAAAAGCGGGCTTGTAAACATCCACCCAAATATTGATTACATAATAATTTATGGTCAAAAAACAAACAAAAAATGGAAACGCTACAATCTTTATCTGAACAAAGCAGAACGTGCACGATGCGTTATGCAACAATAAACAATTCTTCAGCCCTCTAATGTTAAGAAACTGCCATTTTTATACATTTTGCTAGACAGTACGGTGACACATATGGGTTTTTGTTTGTTTATTATTTGTTTTAACAATATTACTAGAGCACATTGATTTATTGATCATCAGCTATTGGATTTCAAACGTTTGGTAATTCTGACACGTAGTCAAACGTCTGAGTCCGCCTCCGACGATGTTACCCTTTAATAGCCGTGCTGAGTATAATTCTGATAACAATTAGTGTTGCTGTTGATAAGATTCCTCTTAAAAGTATTTTTAATAATGTATTTGAAATTAATTATAAAATTATATGAACTAACCTGATCCTGCATCATGAATAATGGTAGGTGTGCCAAATACAGTTGTTCCATAGTCGGTACCATCGAAAGCTCCAACGTGATATGAGATATGGAAAGTATCATTGTAGTGTAGACCCATCTCTTCGAGCACTTCGGTTATTTCATACTTGTAGAGTCTGTCGTAGTGCCAAGGCATTTCAAACTCATCTCCAAAAAGACAGAATTCTCCACCAGTTCTGCAGCCTACGTCACTGTTATCTGGACAAATTTCAAATTTGATTATTACTGTGTTCTTGATTCCATGTAAAACGAAGCCTACATATACCCTGTTCTTTTCGCCAATGCGGTCGAGTTCTTTGGCAAGTTCAGGAATAGACATACCACTGAAATCAAGGTTGTCGTACATGTAACCAAAATTGTTCTTGTAGTCGAAAACATCGAATGGAACGGAGTGATCCTGAGTATCATGATAGGGGTTGATATCGCTAGACAGTGAAAATGGTGATAGTGGTTGCCTCAGTTCGGTCAGAGCACAGTTTGCTGAATTATAAGCCTTTCCTCTGTACTTCTGCAAAGCTTGCCAAATGGACCATATTCTGTCTGTCATAGAATGATGTACGAAAAAGATGGGATCATAAGCAGTGTATCGCAAAGATCCCATAGAATACACTTCTTTTCCGCCGACCAATGCATGAATCCAATTATGGGCAATTTCATACTGGACTTCAAAGCTGCAGTAATCGTCCTGTTCTAAAGCCAGCAATACCTGCCGTGTGACAGAAGTGTAATGACCAGCCGCTGGTTGTTCATAAAGTCTGCTATCAATATCACGAGCAGTTTCAGTATTGGATTCATCAATGTGGGCTTTGTACCAGGGGTTTTCTACAGATTCCCCAGAAATTGGATCTGTATACGTTACATCACCAACTAGACGGGGTAGTTCAGTCATAGGAGAGGTCCAATGCCAATAAGGTAGGGATCCCGTGTAGCCATGTTTTCTAAGTCCAAGCTCAAACTGTACAGTTAGCAAACGATGCCAGTGAGGAAATGTTGCCATTCCATGTACGCAGCAAGCATACTTAACTTCAGCATCGGGCGTTGGACACCAGTTGGGTTGTCCATGGAAAGCTGCAATTTGCTGGAATCCACCTGATGATTTATCTTCTTTGAGTTTTGATAGTGCCTTCCTCAAGTAATATATTTCTTCAGGTGTTAAGTTGTCAATGCATTTACGGATTTGGATGTGCTCCTTATTCCTTTTCACAGCACCTGAAGGAGAAAGAACACGTATGGATAGAGTGTTTGGATGATAAATATTTTATTACAATCATTTTATAGCGGCATTCAGGCCAATGCAATATTCAGGTACCGTTGAATTATACAGAAATTCATTTTATTTCTGTTATTATAACTAACAAGTAAATTGAGTAAACCTTGTAGGGAACTAATTTTACTGCTGTAAAGTTAAATAGTTGACTATTTTGATTGACCAATGTTTGTTAAATATTTTCAATTTGAAATATATGTAATACAAAACACCATATGTACATTAAGTTAGAAAGCTATTAAAATAATAATAATAACGTCCCCCAATACTTTTATTAAATGTATCTGCATAGAAATACAATAATTGTTTTCTTTTCATATTTTATCTTTCATATCTCTGTTAACTGAGATAATGCTTATGGCCAAGTTGTAAAATGCTACGAGAATTTTAATCCTGTTAATACCTAGACTTATTTAAAGTAGGGAATAAGCACTGCAAACATTTTCAGTCATTTATGCTTTTCACAATTCTTTTGGCTCTTGAAATCCAATATATTAGGTACCTACGATTTATTCCATTAATGTCACTTCGTGTAAAATGTATGGCCATATAATAAGACTAATCATATAATAATGGGACAAAATTTGAATAAGTTATATATACCTTCTGAAGGCTCAAACAGGATTGTTGGAGGAGGCAGTTTCGATGGAGGTAGTTTCTTGCCAGCCATATCTGTTATCTGTATTTTAAAATGGAATGGTTCCTTAGTATTAAAAACATCGCCTGGAGAGATGTCAGCTGCTTCTAGGATTGCAGTGATATCGTACTTGAACATTCTATCGAAAGCCCAGGGCATTTCTTTGTTGCCTCCAAGTATGAAGATATGTCCACCAGGATAACACTTATCGTGACCTTTGCATATTTCAAATTCGACCTCTGCTGACGTTCCAATTGCATAAAGTAGGAAACCAGCAAAAACTCTGGTTTTATGTTTATTTTTCTCAATTTCCGCTTCTAGTTCACTGAGACTCAATCCACCAACATTTAGATTGTCATAGTAGTAACCTAATTGATGGTAGTCAAAGTTCTGCTCTGGAAGGGCGTTAGATTTGGTAAATGCATTAACATTGATGTCCATATCGAATGGATGCATTGGTTCTTTCATCTGCTTAACGGCACAGTCTGCTCTATCACTAGGTAGGCCTCTGTGTATCTGCATTTCCTGCCAAACTGCAAATAATTTGTCTACAAATGAATGATGAAGGAAGAATATTGGGTCAAAGGCTGTCCAGTGCAGAGATGAAAGTGAGTACTCTTGCTTTCCACCGACCCAATAGTGAATCCAATTGTGAACGACTTCAAACTGTACTTCAAAATCGCAATAGTCGGTTTGTTCGAGAGCGTATAGAACATGATCAAATAATGCAGAGTGTTTGCCATCTGCAGATGTCTCGTACATTACCTTTTGCAAATCTCTTACTGTGTGGGTGTGTTCAGTTGGTATGTTTCCACGAGCCCATGGATTGTCAATAACTTTGTCATTAACTGCATCATAGTAAGACCGCATGGTGACTAACTTTGGTAGTTTAGTTATTGGGAGGGTCCAGTCCCAGTATGGAACAGTACTGAAACTACCATGTCGTTTAAGTGCCAGTTCGAAATGGCGGACGTATAGTCTGTGCCATAGTGGGAAAGCAGGCATGCCATGAACACAACAAGCAAATTTGGGATTGCTTGCATCAGGACATTTGGCTGGTAAACCGTGGAAAGATGATATTACAGCAAACCCATCAGCACCTGAATCTTCTTGTAATGAATTCAAACTGGATATTAAGTTCTGTATGTATCTGCTGTCAAGGGTTGATACATCTTTTCGGTATGCATTTGGTTGATGAACATGTTTGCCGTGACCTAAAATAATAATTAAAAATAGTGTGCAAACTTATTTTAATGCTTATTTTAATATTCAAAACACAAAGTACATTTATCACGTTTCAGTTCAACATACGTCCACATAGTTACAGTATCTTACACAAGATTCCATTTCATATTAAATTTATGTGAACTAATTTTAATTTGTCACGATCTATAGAAAGGCTAAAGCATGTGACACACTTTTTTTCAGTGGATACGTTTTAGTTTAAGCAGTTTAAAAAATTACATTTTGATAATTATTTTGATAACTCTAAAATACCGTAGTTGTTCTTGTCAACTTTCAATAAATTATTAAATCATGTTAATTTTAAGCATTTCACTAACAATGGCAAAATAATTAAGTTTCTATAAACAGGCGAAGACACGGCCATATGCATTGAATATTTTTGAATTAAATGTGGAAATATAAATTGTATGGATAGACTAATTACATTTTGCAGTTGTTTATTATAAATTATTTTATAAAGAATTATATCATATATTGTATTATGTCAGTGATCTGCAATCAATTAGTGCCACAACGAGAAACAGAGAGAGAGAGAGAGAGAGAGAGAGAGAGAGAGAGAGAGAGAGAGAGAGAGAGAGAGAGAGAGAGCGAGAGAGAGA